>PVIH01006250.1:0-113351 GCA_004025045.1 Sigmodon hispidus | reverse complement strand
GCTGGAGAGGATGCAGAGCAAAGGGAACACTCCTCCATTGTTGGTGGGATTGTAAGCTTGTTCAGCCACTTTGGAATACAATATGGAGGTTTCTCAGAAAATTGAGAATCAATCTCCCCAAGGACCCAGCAATACCACTTCTGGGTATATACCCTAAAGAGGCACATTCACACTCCAAAGGTATTAGCTCAACTATGTTTATAGCAGCATTATTTGTAATAGCAAGAACCTGGAAATAACCTAGATGTCCATCAACTGAAGAATGGATTAACAAACTGTGGTACGTCTACACAATGGAGTACTCTCAGCAGTAAGAAAAAATGATATCCTAAAATTTGCAGGCAAATAGATGGATTTGTAATTCTCTCTTTGTTGTGTCTTTGAGTGGCTTGGGTATTAAGGTAATTGTGTCCTCATAAAAAGTGTTTGGCAATATTCCTTCATTTTCTTTTTTTTCTTAGATTCTCTTATGTAATTTATTTAATAATAGGTTACATCTTTTACACTAAATGAATTTTGTTAACTTTTATGACCCTATCAATGTTGTCTTTAGCAGCATTCCTTTAATATTTATATGTGTGTGTGCTGTTGTCTAGCACTTGTTTAGTTCTCTTTTTTATTTTAATTTTTTTATATATTTAAATTTTTTTGATGTTTTATTTATTTTTGAATAAAGTTGCAATTTTTATCCATGTATCCCTTCATTTTCTACTGTATTAGTTCCTCTTTGAATGTCTGGTAGAATTCTGCACTGAAACCATCTGGGTCAGGGCTTTTGTACTTAGGAGACTTTTAATGAGAGCTTCAATTTCCTTTAGGGTTATTGGTCTGTTTAGGTATTTAATCTGATCTTGATTTAATTTTGGGAGTGATAACTGTCCAGAAAGCTGTCCATTTCTTCTAGGTTTTTTCATTTTTATGGAGTATTGATTTTTCAAAGTATAACCTGATAATTCTCTGGATTTCCTGGAGTCCTGTTGTTATGTCCCCCTTTTTATTTCTGACTTTGTTGATTTGGATACTCTCTCTGCTTTTTGGTTAGTTTGGATATGGGTTTATTTAACTTGTTGATTTTCTCAAAGAACCAACTCTTTGATTCAATGACTCTTGGTATTGTTCCCTTTGTTTCAATTGTATTGATTGTGCCCTTAGCTATAAGAGGTTTTTATAGGAAAAAAACTAAAACAAAGTTGGTTGCTTCAGAGTACAGTGCTGACATGCTATTGATTGGCTTATGCTTAGGGTCTTTGTGCCCCAGAGTATCATTGGACCCCACCTGGATGAACCCCACTGGGACTCTACCTGGGGTGTCTGGTTTTTCCCAGAACTAGTCAAGCTAGAATCTATTCTTTTTCCAGACCTGGGCTGATTTCTTGGCTGATCTTCCATAGCTGAACAAGTAGTCTTCTCTGAGAACTGGGGAGGCACTCTGCTAGGCCTACTCTTTTAGAACATATTCTTTTCCCAGGACTCATTAGGCATGACTATTCTTCTCCCAGTCCTGGGCAGCACCCTTCTACCAGAAATGAGAAACTAAACTTTATTTTACTTTTTTATAAAATAGCTACTAGTATGCAAAATGGAGTTTCTGGAGCTAAGTTTTCTCTTGTCAGTATTGTAATTTGTCTTTCTGTTTTTGTATGAGTTATAAGATTGTTTTTAAGTAACGCTGTAATAATAATTTCATTTTCTTCCCTTTCTTTCTAATCAGATTTTGCAATTATGCTCTAATGTAATAGTTAAAGTGTTTAATTTCTTTCTTAGAGCTTGTCCTAGGGCACAAGTTTTGTGCTGAGGGAGTTTAAGATATTGGGATCTATGCCTATTTATGGTGGAATGGTAGAAAGATTGCCACTGAGCAGCAGGCCTTGTTTTCTCTTATTGATATGAGGGGGAGGAAGGATATTATGTTTTTTCTATGAATCATATGTAAATTTCAATATATCATCATGAATATGGTTTAGGTTTCTAATAAATATGGTAGTGAGTAGGTTCTAAATATCTGGTTTAAAATAAGCAGAGTCCAAGTGAAAAAAATGAAGACTTTTCTATATCACACAGACAGACAAACTGACACACATATACACACACGCACATATAGACACACTGAGCTGCTTCTGTAAAATGTCAATGAATGAGAGAATGTCTTAAAGAAATATGAGGAAATGCCATGGAATAAATGTTACCTTCAAAATCTAGCCAAAGTCATTCAGTATAGCATTGGGTTGGTAATAGTATACATTAATAAAAACATATTCATCACTGTCTGCTTCTCCTCTATAAGCCAAAGGACAAGACAGCCCACTGAGTATTATTTATGGGTAAATAATCTTAATTTTATTAGTTAAACTTAAAACAAATTTTATTAGGTAAGACTTCTAACCAATTGTTAGAAGTTCACATAGGTAATTCTGTTATATGAACTTAGAGTATTTTTTTTATCTTTGAGCCTAATACTCTCAGAGAATGAGAGAATATCTGTCTTTAAAGTAAATGGGTTACAGATCCTGAGATTTTCTATATGTCAATGTAAAAGCATCTGCTTTATAGATCCAAGTTTTGGGTCTCCATTACTTCAAACACTACTAGCCCTCTCTGATTTATGTTTAGACCATTTTTAGAAAAACTTTCAAATTTGTTTCTATTAGTGTATTTATGCTATAAAGCTTTAAAGGATCATATTTCTAAAACATTTTTTACCTTTTTCTTTTTTTGTTATTTTTTTATTTCTAATACCACTAATGAGTGAGTACATCCCCTGCTTATCTTTCTGAGTTTGTGATACCTCGCTCAGGAGGATACTCTCCAAATCCATCCACTTGCCTGCAAATTTTAGGATATCATTTTTTCTTACTGCTGAGTAGTATTCCATTGTGTAGATGTACCACAGTTTGTTAATCCATTTTTCAGTTGAGGGACATCTAGGTTGTTTCCAGGTTCTTGCTAATACAAATAATGCAGCTATGAACATAGGTGAGATAATGCCTTTGGAGTGTGACAGTGCATCTTTAGGGTATATACCCTTAAGTGGTATTGCTGGATGCTTGGGGAGATTGATTCTCAATTTTCTGAGAAAGCACCATATTGTATTCCAAAGTGGCTGAACAAGCTTACACTCCCAACAACAATGGAGGAGTGTTCCCCTTGTTCCGCATCCTCTCCAACATAGGCTGTCATCTGTGCCTTTTATCTTAGCCAATCTAACAGGTGTTAGGTGGTATCTCAAAGTTGTTTTGATTTGCATTTCTCTGATGGCTAAAGATGATGAGCACTTTTTCAGGTGCCTTTCAGCCATTCGTAGTTCCTCTGCTGAGAATTCCCTTTTTAGATCTGAATCCCATTTTTTGATTGGGTTATTCAAGGTTTTGGGCTCTAGATTCTTGAGCTCTTTATATATCTTAGAGATCAGTCCTCTATCACTTGTAGGGTTGATGAAAATCTTTTCCCATTCTGTAGACTGTCGTTTTGTCCTATTGACAGTGTCCTTGGCTTTACAGAAGCTTCTTAGCTTCAGGAGATCACACCTATTGATTGTTGTTCTTAGTGTCCGTGCCACTGGTGTTATATTTAGGAAGTGGTCGCCTGTGCCAATTTGTAGAAGTGTATTTCCCACTTTCTTTTCTATCAAGTTCAAAGTGCTTGGGTTTATGTTGAGGTCTTCGATCCACTTGGATTTGAGTTTTGTGCAGGGTGACAGGCTCGGATCTATTTGCATTATTCTACACACTTCCATCCAGCTATACCAACACCATTTGTTAAATATACTGTCTTTTTTACATTGAATGTTTTGGGCCTCTTTGTCAAAGATCAGGTGTTCATAGATTTTTGGGTTAATGTCTGGATCCTCAATTCAATTCCATTGGTCCACAAGTCTGTTTTTATGCCAGCACCAGGCTGTTTTTATTACTGTAGCTCTATAGTATAGCTTGAAGTCAGGGATGGTGATACCTCCTGAGGTTCTTTTGTTGAGTAGAATTGTTTTAGCAAACCTGGCTTTCTTTTATTCCAAATGAAATTGAGTATTCTTCTTTCAAGGTCAAAAAATATTGTGTTGGGATTTTGATGGGCAGTGCATTTAATCTGTAGATTGCCTTTTTTTTGAATTGCCATTTTTACAATGTTGATCTTACCTATCCAGTACCATTGGAGAGCTTTCCATTTTCAGATATCCACTTAAATTTCTTTCTTCAGTGATTTAAAATTTTTGTCAAATACGTCTGTTACTTCTTTGGTTATAGTTACTCCAAGGTACTTAATACTATTTGCAGCTATTATAAAGGGTAATGTTTCCCATATTTCTTTTTCAGCTCTTCTATCTTTAGTGTATAGAAGGGCTATTGATTTCTTTGTGTTAATCTTGTATCCTGCTACATTGCTGAAGGTGTTTATCAGCTGTAGCAGTTCTTTAGAAGAATTTTATGGGTCACTTATGTATACAATCATATCATCTTCAAATAGAGACAATTTCACTTTTTCTTTTCCAATTTGTATCCCCTTAATCTCTTTTTGTTACCTTATTGCTTTAGCTAAAACTTCAAGAACTATATTGAATAGATAAGGGGAGATAGGACATCCTTGTCTAGTTCATGATTTTAGTGGGATTGCTTTGAGTTTTTCTCCATTAAGTTTGATACTGGCTGTCAGCTTCTTGTAAATCGCCTTTATTATATTTAGGTATTCTCCCTGTATTCCTGATCTCTCCAGGGCTTTAATCATAAAGGAGTGTAGGATTTTATCAAAGACTTTTTCAGCATCTAAGGATATGATCATGTGGTTTTGTTCCTTTAGTTTGTTTATATGATGGATAACATTTACAATTTTTCCTATGTTAAACCAGCCCTGCATTTCTGGGATGAAGCATACTTGGTCGTGGTGGATGATATCTTTTAAACATTGTTGTATACAGTTTGCCAAAATTTTGTTGAGAATTTTCGCATCAATATTCGTGAGGGAAATTGGTCTGTAATTCTACTTCTTTGCTGTGTCCTTGAGTTGCTTAGGTTTTAGGGTAATTGTGGCCTCATAAAAGGAATTTGGCAATATTTCTTCAGTTTCTACTGTGTGAAATAATTTGAGGAATAATGGTAGTAATTCTTCTTTGAATGTCTGGTAGAATTGGGTACTGAAACCATCTGGAACAGGGCTTTTATTTTTGGGGAGGTTTTTAGTGACAGCTTCAAGTTCCTTAAGGGTTATAGGCCTGTTTAGGTAATTAATCTGATCTTTATTTAATTTTGGTAGGTGGTACTTGTCCAGAAAGCTATTCCTTTTTTCTAGGTTTTTCATATTTGTGGAATACAGATTTTCAAAATATGATCTGATAATTCTCTGTATTTCCTGGTGGTCTGTTGTTATGTCCCCCTTTTCATTTCTGATTTTGTGGATTTGAACAATCTCTCTCTGTTTTTTGATTAGTTTGGCTAAGGGTTTATCTATCTTGTTAACTTTCTCAAAGAACCAACTCTTAGATTCATTGATTCTTTGTATTGTTCTTTTTGTTTCAATTGTATTGATTTAAGCTCTAAGTTGATAATTTCCTGCCATCTACTCCTTCTAGGTGAGTTTGCTTCTAATTGTTCTAATGCTTTCAGCTGGGCTGTTAGGTCTCTAGTGTGGGATTTCTCTATGTTTTTCATATAGGCATCTAGAGCTATTAATTTTCCTCTTAAAACTGTTTTCATTGTGTCCCACAAGTTTTGATATGTTGTGGATTCATTTTCATTAAATTCTAGGAAGACTTTGATTTCTTTCTTAATTTTCTTCCTTGACCCAGAGATAGTTCAGCTGAGTGATGTTTAGTTTCCATGAAGTGGTAGGCTTTCTTTGGGTTTTGATGTTGTTGAACTCTAACTTTAGGCCCTGGTGGTCCGATATGTTACAATGGATTATTTCCATATTTTTGTATCTGTTGATATTTGCTTTATGACCAATTATGTGGTCAATTTTGGAGAAAGTTCCATGAGGAGCTGAGAAATATGTATATTCCTTTATGTTTGGTTGGAAACTACTGTAGATATCTATTAAATCCATTTGCATCATAACCTCTTTTAGACTCCTTATTTCTCTGTTGAGTTACTGTCTGGTTGATCTATACAGGGCTGAAAGTGGGGTATTGAAGTCTCCCACTTTTAGGGTGTAAGAATTGATGTGAGAATCGAGCTTTAATGGTGTTTCTTTTACATAGGTAGGTGCCCTTATATTGGGGGCATAAATATTCAAGATTGAAATGTCCTCTTGACCAATTTTTCTGTGATGAATAAGTAGTGACCATCTTGGTCCCTTTTAATTTCTTTTAGCTTAAAGTCTATTTTGTTAGATTAGGATTGCAAACCCTGTTTGTTTTTTAGGACCATTTGACAGGAAAATCTTTTCCCAACCCTTTATTCTAAGCCTGTGTCTGTCCTTGTGTTTGAGGTGTGTTTCTTGTAGGCAACAGAAGGATGGCTTCTGTTGTTGTATCCATCTTGTTAGTGTGTGGTGTTTTATAGGAGAGTTGAGTCCATTGATATTAAGGGAAATTCGTGACCACTGATTGAAATTTCCTGCAATTTTTAGTGGTAACTTGTTTGTATTTCCTTTCTCTGGAGTATTCTTCTGTGGAATTATTGGTTATTTGTGACTTTGTGGGTGTATCTGGGGTCCTTAGGTTGGAGTTTTCCCTCTAATACTCTCTGTAGTGCTGGATTGGTAGATAGATATTCTTTCAGTCTGACTTTGTCCTGAAATACCTTGTTTACTCCATCTATGGTGATTGCTAATTTTGCAGGGTATAGTATTCTAGTTTGGCAGGCATGCTCTTTCAGCGTCTGTATAACTTCTGACCAAGCCCTTCTAGCTTTCATTGTTTCCATTGAATAATCAGGCATTATTCTGATGGGTCTGTCTTTATATGTGAGTTGGACATTTTCTTTTGCAGCTCTTAAAATATTTCTTTGTTCTGTATGTTTTGTGGCTTGATTATAATGTGGCGCACTAACTTTTTTGGTGGGTCATATCTGTTTTGTGTTCTGTAAGCTTCTTGTATCTTCATAGGCACTTCCTTCTTCAGGATAGGGAAGTTTTCTTCTAAGATTTTATTGACAACATTATCTGTGCCTTTGAGCTGGTATTCTTCTCCT
Organism: Sigmodon hispidus; assembly: GCA_004025045.1. Taxonomy (NCBI): domain Eukaryota; kingdom Metazoa; phylum Chordata; class Mammalia; order Rodentia; family Cricetidae; genus Sigmodon; species Sigmodon hispidus. Next base: position 106,233 of record PVIH01006250.1, on the reverse strand, counting down.
TCTTCTATTCCTATTATTCTCAAATTAGGTCTTTTCATGGTGTCCCAAATTTCTTGCACATTTTGAGTTATGGCATTTTTAGTTTTATTATTTTCTTTGACTGATATATCTATTTGAGCTACTGCATCTTCCACTTCAGAGATTCTATCTTCCATCTCTTGACTCTGTTTGTTATGCTTGTATCTGTGGTTCTAACTTTTTTCTTCAGATTTTCTATTTTCATCTTTGCCTCATTTTGTGCCTTTTTTATTGCTTCTATTTCAGCTTTTAGTTCCTGGCATGTTTCTTTCATAGATTTGTTCATCTCTTCAAATTTTTTGTTTGTATTTTCTTCTATTTCTTTAAGGCTATTTTTCATACCTTCTTTGAGAGCTTCAATGATCATCAAAAAGGAATTTTTGGTGATGCTTCCTTCTGTTTCCTCTTCATTGCTCAGTTCAGGTCTTGTATTTGTAGGGTCGCCAATTTCTTCTGGAGTTACCTTGTTGCTCTTTATATTATTATATAAGTTTTTACACTGGCGTTTGCCCATGGCTTTAGTGGTTCAGGATTAGGTGGCTCCTGGTCAGTTGTGGTACTTGGGCTTTTGTACTTCCTATGACCTCTGATGAAAAGGTCTGCTCAATCACTACTTCTACACTGTGCAGGGGACTGAATTTCAAGTCTTCAATCTTTCTGTGTTTCACCTATTGGAGGCAGGGTGGTGGCCATGCAAACTCCCTCAGCAGCAGCTTATGGGACTGTAACAGGCAGAGTTTAACTGTGCCTACTCCAGAGTGTGCTGTGACAATCTCTGCAGACAGCACCTGGTTCCGGAACCAGAACTGGAACTGATGGGAGCTCAAGTCTCCCCTCCCTGGCTGGACTACAGGCACTGGGGCCTGCTGACCCCTCCTCACCTCTGGGAGGTGTCTGAGTCTGTCCTTCAGGCTCCCAGTCCTTATCTGATTGCTCAGTTGGAGGTGGGTAGCCTTGGAATTCTCTCAGCAGCAGCTTCCGGACAGTTACAGGCAGAGTTTATCTGTGCCTGCTCCAGAGTGCTCTGGGACAAGCTCTGCCTACCTTTTTCTTAACATTTCAGCAAAATAGCTCAGCCATGAAGACCTGTCTGAAGAGAACTTCTACTCCTAAGGAAAGTTTATATTTTTCTTTTTAGAAATCAGTTTAGAAGTATATTATCTTATTAAATGTTACATCAAATTTGCATATGTTCTCTGAAATCACTTAAGTCATTAAATCTGCTACACTGTGTATCCTAGAATCACTAAAGCTTAGGCAGGATAGAATTTGTCATATTTCTAGCTTAATGTTTAGTATTAAAATATATAGCTTCCTCAAATTGCAATGTAAACCGCTGAGACTAGCCAATTAATAAAAGCTGAAGATATTGATATTGAGACTTAATATGAACATATTTCATTAACATAACACCAAGTACATAGGTTTTAATGGAAAGCAAAACTTACAAACTAATATAATATTCTGAAAGAATAGAAAACTAATACTCAATAAGTCAAAGTTCTTTGGTTTCTAATAAATTGATCATTATTTCTCCAAAGTTAAGTTTTCTTTTCAAAGTGTTCCATGTTGTCTGTCAGCTGCAGATGACCATCCTCTCCATTACATTGTAATAATCACACAGACCTGTGAAGTTCTTTGTATATTTGTTTGTATTTAAATATTCCATTTTCCTCTTACAGAAAGAATTTTTCTTTCTCAAGAAATATGCATTTTATTCTTTTCTATTTCATTAATGTAATTTGTATTTTTTTTATTTATCTACCAAATCACTAAAAATTTACTAGTAATTTTTGCTATATTTTTTAAACTTATAAAATAAATTTCTTTTTTTCCATGTATTCCCTTACTCTCCCTCACTTCCCCCTCCTAATCCCTTCCAGTCAGCCTTCAGCCTCCCTCTTTCCCATCCCCATTCTTCCATCCCCTCCCCCCCAAAGTCAAGAAGTCCTAAGGTAGATCACCTCAGCATCCAGTCCAGGAAGGTCCAATTTCCTCATTCTAATATCAAGACAAGGTTTCATGATCCTCTGGAGAGAATGAACTCCAAAATGCCAGTCCATGCATAGAAACCCAGTCTTATCCCTCCCCTTGAGGCTCCACACACTGCCCATATCAGTGGACAGTTGGCTATTCTTGGAATGCATAGTTACTTTTCTTGAAGGTTCTCCGATGGCTATTCTTAATTCAGTGAGCTCCTCAGAGCTCCAGTAAGCCATCACTGTGAGAGTTTTCCTCAAAAGCCCTATCCCCTTGCTCACATAGGCTCTCTTCCCCTGCTTGCAGCAGGACCAGGAACTCAGCCCAGTGTTCATCCATGTATCTCTGCCTCTACCTCTATTCATTGTTAGATGTAAGTTCTATGATAGCACTGGAGTGGCTTTGCATTTGATTATAGGGGAACTTCTGTGTAGGCAACACCTTCACTATTGGTTGGAGACCTAGCCAGGCACATTCTGTGATTTCTTGTAGGTTAGCCTAGCTCCTGGTTTTTTTTCCAACTCCACATTAGCTTACTTTATTAAGATCTCCATCTCAAACTCCATCCAGGGGAGAGGTGAGGTGAGCAGGCCCTGGCACCTAATTCCTTACCCAGAAAGTTGTGATCTGGAGCCAGGATTGGAATGTGGTGCATGACCCCAGACTCTACTTAGAAGACAGGACTAGATTTTGGCTGTGAGGGGCTCCTCCAGCTGCTCCTAAAAGAGGGGACCTTGCATGGGTAGCCCTGCCTCCAACTCCATCAGCAGAGGATTGAGGACTTTGAAATTCAGACTCTTTCCAGAGGTAAGTTGAGGTGAGCAGGCCCCAGTGCCTGATTCCCCACCCAGAAAGTTGTGTTCTGGGAAAAGGATCAGACTGTGGTGCTTGACCCCAGACACTCCTTAGCAGACAGGACTAGGGTTTGGTTGTCTGGGGCTCCTTCAGCCACATCTAAAAGAGGGAATATTGAATGGCCAGCCCCAACTCCAGGGCAAACTGTGTCATCAGAGAAGGACTGAGTCCTTGAAATTCAGATCCCTGCCCAGAACAGATTCAGGGATCAAGCAGACCCCAAGCTCAGAGGAGACAGGAGACACACAAGCCCTCTTGCCACAACTGACTAGGAGCCACCTAATCGTGAACCACTGAAGCCATAGGCAGACACCAGTGCCAAAACACATATGATAATATAAAGAACAACAAAGCAACTCCAGAAGAAACTGGTGGTTCTACAACTAGAAGACATGAACAGAGTAATAGAGTGGAAACAGAAGGAAACAACACCAAAAACACCTTTATGAAGATCATTGAAGCCTTCAAAGAAGATATAAAAAAACTCCCTTAAATAAATAGTAGAAAATACAAACAAAAAATTGGAAGAGATAAAAAAATCCATGACAGAAAAACCGAGAAAATGTAAACCAAAATATAAAAGAAACATTCCAGGAAATAAAAACTGAAATAGAAACAATAAAAAAGGCACAAAATGAGGCAAAGATGGAAATAGGAAACCTGGAGAAAAGAACTAGAAGTACAGATACAAGCATAACCAAAAGAATCCAAGAGATGGAAGAAAGAATCTCTGGAGTGAAAAACTCAGTAGCAGACACAGATACATCAGTCAAAGAAAATACTAAAACCAAAAAAGGCATAACACAGAGTGTTCAGGAAATCTGGGACACCATGAAAAGAGCAAACTTGAGAATAATAGGAATACTAGAAGGAGAAGAATACCACCTCTGGGTCATGGAAGAAATTACGAAAGAAATCAGTCTTCCTAGAATTTAATGAAAATAAATCCACAACATACCAAACCTTGTGGACACAATGAAAGCAGTCTTAAGAGGAAAATTCATAGCATTAGATGCCTATATGAAAAACATAGAGAAATCCCACACTAGAGAACTAGCAGCTCAGGGGAAAGCCTTAGAACAATTAGAAGCAAACTCACCTAGAAGGAGTAGATGGCAGGAAATAATCCAACTTAGAGCTGAAATTAACACAATTAAAACAAAAAGAACAATACAAAACATCTGTAGACATCAGAGAAATGCAAATCAAAACAACTTTGGGATGCCATCTTACACTTGTCAGAATGAATAAGATCAAAAACACAGATGACAGCCTATTCTGGAGAAGTTGCAGAGCAAGGGGAACACTCCTCCATTGTTGGTGGGAGTGTAAGCTTGCTCAGCCACTCTAGAAAGCAGTATGGCAGTTTCTCAGAAAACTGGGAATCAGTCTCCCCAAGGATCCAGCAATATGACGTCTGGGTGTATTCCCTAAAGACACACAGTCACAATCCAAAGAAATTAGCTCAACTATGTTTATAACAGCATTTTTGGTAACAGCAAGAACTTGGAAATAACCTAGATGCCCCTCAACTGAAAAATAGATTAACAAACTGTGGTACACCTACACAATGGACTACTACTCAGCAGTAAGAAAAAAATGATACCCTAAAATTTGCAGGCAAATGGGTGGATTTGAAGAATATCTTCCTGAGCCAGGTATCACAAACATAGAAGGATAAGCAGGGGATAAGCACTCACTCTTTAGTGGACTCAAAACAAAAAAGGAAAAAGCAAAGCATTTCCATGCTGCAGACCACAAACACTGAACAGCGTGGAATCTGAGACACCTTTGACTGACACCTTGGATTCCACTTCCCCCTAGTGGAACACCTAACTCAGTCTCGATGTTGGAGGGAGAAAACTGGATCTGCCAGGAGTGGAGGCTGAACTGAGCAATATTGGGACCTTGGGACTTCCTGCCCATGCTGGGGAAGAGATGGGGAGATGTGGAGAGGAGAGAGTGACCTGAGGGGGTGGAAGGGGGAAGCAACCTTGAATAAGTATATACACGGATAGAAAATGTGACTTTATTCATAATAAAAAAGAAATAAAATGATTATACTAATAGATGTAGATTTTTTTGTAGAGTTATTATGATGGCTCTCTAGAAATATTAGATTTGTCAAATGCTCAATGTAAAATCATTTATTAGCTTGAATAGAGTTCCCCACTGTCATTCTCTGTGTTTGTATCCCTTAATTGTGGGGCTGTGTCTTTCATAAATGTATGAATTTAAAAAAACCTCCATCTCTTTTTTTCTCCATCCCTGTTGTTTCTTTTACTCAACCATCTCTTCCTCTCATGATTTGTTTCCACACCTTCTTGGTTGCAGCCCCTTATGTTCCCAATTAGTTAAGAAGATCTTCTCTATTTTCTCTTCCTAGGGGTATCCCTGATGTGTCTCTTATGTTCCTTGTGATCCCAAGCTTTTCAGGGGTTGTGGTATCAAGCTTGTGTGTTCTTTGCTTTTTGTCTAAAGTACACTAATAAATGCGTACATCCTGTGTTTATCCTTCAGGGCTTGTGATACCTTGCTCAGGAGGATATTCTCCAAATCCACCCATTTGCCAGCATTTTTTTTTCTACTCAGTAGTACTCCATTGTATAGATGTACCACACTGTGTTAATTCATTCTTAAATTGAGGGTCATCTAGGTTTTTTCCAGCTTCTTGCTATTATAAACAATGTTGCTCTCATTATAGTTAAGTTAATGCCTTTGGAGTGCAATTGTGTGTCCTTTGAGTATATGCTTAATATTGGCTTTGCTGGTTCCTTGGGAAGATTGATTCCCAGTTTTCTGAGGAACCGCCATACTGCATTCCAGAGTGGCAGAACAAGTTAATATTTCCACCAACAATGGAGGAGTCTTCATCTTGCTCTGTATCCTCTCCAAGCTGTCCTCCGTGTTTTTGATCTTAGCCATTGTGATAGGTATAAGGTGGCATCCCAAAGTTGTTTTGATTTGCATTTCTCTGATGGCTAAAGATGTTGAGCACTTTTTCAGGTGCCTTTCAGCCATTCGTAATTCTTCTGCTGAGAATTCCCTTTTTAGATCTGAACCCCATTTTTTTAAATTGTGTTATTTAGGATTTTAGGCTTTAGTTTCTTGAGTTCTCTGTATGTTTTAGAAATCAGTCCTCTGTCAGTTGTATGGTTGGTGAGGATGTTTTCCTATTCTTTAGGCTGTCATTGTATCTTATTGACAATATCCTTGGCCTTACAGAAGCTCCTCGGTTTGAGGAGTTCCCACTTGTTAATTGTTGGACTCATTGTTTGTGCTACTAGTATTATATTCAGAAAGTTGTCACCTGTGTCAATGTATTGGAGGGCATTTATCACTTTCTTTTCAATCAAGTTTAGTATAGCGGGATGATCCACTTGGATTTGTATTTTGTGCAGGGTGATAGGTTTGGATCTATTTGCATTACTCTACTTACTACCATCCAGTTATGTCAACACCATTTGTTGAAGATTCTTTTTTCCATTGGATATTTTTGGCCTCTTTGTCAAAAATCAGGTGTTCATAGGTGTGTGGGTAAACTTTTAGGTAATCATCAAGCTGTGATGTCATGAATTATTCACTGAAAATTGTTGGTGTAACTTACTCCCTACACATAAATGTTTCTCCTTAGACCACTTAAAAACAAATCTCCTTTCTAAAAAATTAAGTCTTTTAGACTTATATCCACACTTTATAAAGAAAAGTAATTTACTTAATAAATAAAATTATGAAAAGACTAGTTTTTTTAGTTTTTTAAGAAAAGAGAAATATTTCAGATTACAGACTTTCTTTGTAGAACAATTTCTAAGTTAGTTTTTCAGTAAATCAATACAGAAAATGTTTTCAGGGGCTTTTCATGTCAACTTCTTATTTTACTAATGGTAAATAAAATTATGAAAAAAATAGGAACACTAACTTCCTAGTCAATGCCTCAAAACAATATGACAAGTTGGATAATGAAGAGTGAACCTAATTAGTCTTAAATATGAATACCCAGGAATCAGAAATCAGAGTAATAAATAACCTGAAAGATTAGAGAAGCAAAAGAGCAGCCACCAGAAATGCCTTGTCTCTCTAGATTCTAAAACCGAAATGGATGAATGATATCCTGTCTCCAATAGCCTTATACTCTTGTCTCCACTGCCCAAGTGCTGGGATTAAAATATAAATTAAGACCACCCAGCTCATGGTGGCTCCACCCTCTGATCTCCAGGCAAATTTTATTTGTCAGAAACACAAATAAAATATTGCACAACAGAAAAAGGGAATATTTTTCCAGTTATTGGAACAAGAACATTCTAAACAGAAATCCAGCAGCACAGAAATTTACCACAAGAATCAAACCTTGCAAATACATGAAACCTAAGTTTCTGTTTAACAAAGGAAGCCTGAATAAAACCTATAGAATGTGAGAAAAAATGTCAAATATCATTTTTCTTAGTTTATTTTTTATTGCCTTGATAAGACACCATGACTAAGGCAACATAAAAAAGAAAACATTTAGTTTATAACTTACAGTTCTATAGGGTTAGAATCAATAATCATTATTACAGTGAGCGTGGTAGGAGGGCATACCTACCAAGAAAGCTGTCATATTAATACACAAGCACAAGTGGTAAGGGCTTTTGAAACCTCAAAGTTTGCCCCTAGTGACATACTTTCTCCATTGTCACACCTATCCCTTTTCAAACAATCCCTCTAACAGGGAATCAAGTCTTCAAATACATGAGCTCATGTGGCAATTTTCATTCAGACCTTCACACCCTTCAAACAAGGGCTAATACATAGAATTTACAAAGAATTTCAAATATTGAAAAAAGAAAAAAATAATAAATTTGACAGTTTTCAAAAAGAAAACCACAAATAGCCAATAACTATCTTAAAATGCTATCAACGACCCTATTCACTGATAAATTACAAATTACCACTGATTTGAAAAACCACCTTACCCTAGTCAGAATGACAGTCATTAAGGCATCTGATAAGTAATGTTAAAATGCATGTAGATAGAGAGAAATCCTTATTCACTGCTGGCAGGAGTGCTAATTAATATAACAATCATGGATACCAGTGCAGAGATTTCTCAGAAAAATAAAAATGGAACTGCCATAGGACCCAGATAGTCCAAACTCCCAGGCAACTCTACACCCTACCACAAAGACATAAACAACCATGTTTATTGCTGCTCTATTCATAATACCAAGGAAGTTGAAACAATCTGAATGTCCATCAATAAATAAATGACAATGAAAATGTGGCAAGTATATATTTTTATCTTTTTAAAAAAAGAAATATTAAAACTTTCAGTTAATTAGATGGGTCTGGTATATGTAATGGGATACATTAAAAATTCTGCCATTTTTTTATTAAGTATCACAGACATTTTAAACATATGCTATATATTTTATATATAAGCTATTATATATATGTAGGTGTGTTAGGATGATGTCTAAATATTTATAAAGGAGACAAAGAGAGGACAATAACACCATTGAATGATTAGGGAGAGTACAATGTAGGCAAAAGAATACTGAATAATTAAAGAGCATTCCATGTTACTTTTTCTAGTTTCAGCTTATACATATTTCCCCCTTGGTCCATATGTGACTTGAGCTTTCTGTATACTGAAATAGCAAGATGAATTCTTAAGCTTCACAATTTGGTTCCCTTAAAGGCACATTTTGCTTCAACACTTCAGTTCTTTCTCATTTTGGAAAATAGACACTGCTGACACTAATGAGCATTTCTTAGCATTTCTTACAATTAATGCTGTTGGTTTAATGATTTTGGGATTTCAGGAATATTGCATATCAGTTCAAAGTTTAGCATTCCATGCATAACTTTTTATCATTAAAGACATAAAAAGGTGTCTTTTGCAACTCCCATGCACATATCTGCAATAGTGAAACAAAGCTTTAATTAAAATAAATTTTACTTAATGCGGATGGTTCTAATTCACACATGAAATTTTCTACTAAAAGAGATTATACAAAAAAATTCCTGTCAAAATGAGCTTTTAATAAATCCTTGATAGACTTCTGCACTCATTCTCAATAAAATAATTTATATATTTTTACTCATTCTTAGAATTGTGTCCTCAGATCTTTGAAGTAATATACTTTTTTAATTCTTTAAAAATCTACTAAACCAAGCCAAATATGTGTTTTTTGAAAAACTTAGTGTATATTTAAATCCGATTACCATAACATTTTCATAAAATGACATTTATTTAATATAAACTTAGAAAATTTCTAATAAAAAGTTTCCATGTCAGTAGATAAAGGTATTAGGATTTTTTAAATAAAATTAAAGCTACATTTTGATAAACAAGTTTTTCCTTCACTTTTTTGCAGTAACCAAGAGAGCAAAGGTAGAATAAGACAAGTGCTAAAAATTAATTGTGTAATAAAATCTATACTCATTTTAATAAGTATTTTTCAAATTTAACATTTATAAACATATTAATTGTTATTAGATATTTGTGCATAGTATTTTTCTATAGTGAATCCATTTTCCTGTGCAGATCCAGAAATGTTATTTCTTAGATTATGGAACATGATAGTATTTATATAATTTTGTGCTGATTGTCCAGGTACAGTTTTTTTATATATATAGTTTGGAAAGACTTGTATTCATAATTTTCTTATCTCTTCTGCAATAGATTAGGAAAAAAATTTAAATGAAAAATAAACTCTGGATCCTTATTTGTCCAAATTTCAAGGAATATAAACCTACTGTAACCAGTGTGATGTTTTATTAGATAAATTTACATATAAAGGTTCATAGATGAGATGTCGATTCTAAATTCACAAATGGGCTCTTACTTTCTTATTATTTTATTTTTAGTCTGATTAATATATTTTAGTAAAAATAATAAACTAATTTTAATAAATGATATTAAAGATTTATATTTTCCTACAGTAGAATTGATATTTTGGGCTTATTCTAATTCCAGAAAGTACTTTTACAAGGATCTTAACTTAGCAATGTGGTAGAATTGGAGTCTGAGGCAGGAGGACTCCATTGAATTTGAAGACAGCCTAGGGTTCAAGCTATCTAACATTCCAACCTGAGCTTTATTTTAAAGTAGCCTCTTAAAATTAGAAATGGAAGTGGGCAAATTTAATTTTAAGTCTACACATTTAAAACTATAAAATTTCCGGAGGAAAATACAGAACAAAACATTTATGACTACTGTTGCTTGAATTCTAGTTGTATTAAAAGAAACTCAGAGCCAGATAATGGGAAAGGTCAAAATATCAAAGAGAGAAACACCACAGTCAAATCTCACCCAACTATCTTCCAGCTTCCTCAGCTTCTCTCCTGGTCACTTCTAATGCTTGTTGTTTTCCTAAACCTGCCTTAAATGCATTCTTCATCGAGTTGTATCCCATTTAGGTTAAGAGTAAAGGTGTGAGCTACTCTATTTGGTAGTCAGCTTTGAACTCACAGAAATAGAATGATCTCTGTCTGTGGAGTTGTGGAATTAAAGGTATAGATCATCCCCCAACCCCTACTCCCTTCCCCTTCCACTCCCCCACCATTCTGGGATTAAAGGTGTGTGCCATTGAAACCCAGCTGTTTGGCTTCATACTCACAGAGATCCTCTAGATCCCAGGAACTCCCAGAGATCCAGAAAGATCTCCCAAGTGGTGGTACTAATGGAGCGTGCTATATCTGCCTAATTTGACTGTGGGTTGATCTCTTGAAATTTCAGGTTTTATTAAATATGTACTAGATTACCACAGACTACAGATTCTCACAACCTTCATCTCTATATATTTGTTCAAAACTTCTGAAATGAGATACTATTAAATAAAATGAGTGTAGGAAATTTATTTTCAAACTAGTCACCCAAACTACAGATATTTATGTTATTAATGTATGATGAATTTATAAACATACACAATATCTAAAATAATTAAATATCTTCTGTGGTTCTATTCTTCATTATCTTCAGTCTCCTGTTATGTTTAAAAAATAATATGTTAGTGTATCAATTATTATCTCCTCTTATTAGTCCTTTCTAACCATTTGACATCTTCACTTTTATCTTGGTTTTAAAAAAATTATTGTTTTTGTTTTCTTGTTATCTTGTTATTAATTTTCACTTGTTTTTCTGTGGTGAAATATTTTATCTTTCTCACTTAAACATATATGGTTATAAAATGTATATTATATTGCATAAGGTTTAGAGCCATAATGATTTTAAGATGGAGTAAGCAAATTTACTCCTTTGTTTTGCTACCATCACCTTCATTATCTAAAACCATTTTCCAAGATAAAACTTTTTCTTTACACAAGAATTTATGAATTGGAATGAATACATTACCTTTTCTTTTACATTTCTTCTCATGACCACCAAGTCTTTTCTTATCTAAGATACATAAAAATTAAACCCGCCCTATCCTAAAAGCATTAACATTCTAGACAGATTACTTGTTTCATTAATTATTACACCAACCCATGCCATGTGTCCTTCTCTGTGGGAGAAACTTTGTTACTTGTACCATTTAAATTATTCCTGGCCATCTGTCTTTGACTAATGAACTCCAAACAGAAGTTATATTCCAATAAGAACAAAGACTGTAACAGCTATCAGATGGTTTATTCAGACTGTGGCTCTTCTGATTTGAACATGAAAATTCTTTGCCCCAGGATAAGGGTGTCCTTGATCTTTGATTCCATGTAAAGCAACATGAACAACAGAGTTATATCCATAAGCCATCTCTGACTACAAAGCAGTATGAGGTACAATGATTTCCCAAGGACTGGTGATCTCAGCAACATGTAGTACCTTCCCTCTTTTAAGAAAACTTTTTTGTTTTTCTCACAAAGTAAAACCTTCATTAAATACAATATTTGATCATTTTGCTACCTCTATGAACACTACAACTCAAAATAGGATCATATAGTCAGCTGATACTTAAATATTTGCATAATAAATAGCAATAGCTAAAAGCATTCAATGAAATTACATGGGCATTCTGTATACAAAACATAAACATTATATAAGTTTGAAAGAATATTAAATGTCCAATAGCTAAAAGAAAATTATTATAAGTATTGTTTGCTTTAACATTACTAGTCCTCATCTTATTTAGCTGAGTGTTTGGTATCTAGTAGGTACTTAATATAAATCTTCCAAGTGTAATTAAATTACCATTTACCAACAGTTGGTGTCACAAAATACAGAAACACAAGCATGTTTGTGAATTATTAATGACTTTCTAAAGTAACATGAATTTTAATCTTCTAACAGATTATGGCAGATATACTTTAATTGACTCAAGCTATCTACTGATGATATGAATACTAATAAGTCCCCTCTAGGCTCCATTTGGAAAGATTGTGAACTCTCAGTCTTGTTAGCAATTTACAATTAAGATTAAGTTCGATTCAATATTCCAGCAAAGATGTTTCAGGCACATATTATTATAAGTATCATACAGGGTGCTGTGAAAATAATTTGAAAGGTAATTATAGATGCATATATATCAGTATGCTAGTTAAATGGCCTAAGTCAAAGACATATTTGAATTGGTATGCACCTTAAAATCATGTCTGAATCCTTTATACATACTAAGAAAGTAGGTAAGAACTTTTGATTAAATTGCATAATTTTATGTATATTGAAAATGTCTCAAGTTCATTTCAGCTTTCAGGCTCTGTGGAATAAGGAGATACAAAAAGGGTCTTCCCATAAACAAACTTTCAAACAGCTGCTTCTTGTGAAAATGCTGCTAAAAAATATTGAAAGCCCCTTTCAGGAAAAAAAAAATCCTAAGGGGCTGGAGAGATTAGGCAACAATTAAGAGGGCTTGGTACACAATTATATAAAACTGAGTTCAAATCCCAGAACTCACATAGTAAGCTTAAAACATTGTGCAAACCTGTAGCCACAGCATCTAGAGGACCAGAGACAGGAGGATTTTGGAGTGTAGTTGGCTTTCATCATACTTGAGGAAAATGGAAGCTCCCAATTCAAGGACTGAAATTGCATTTAAAGGCAAATGAAGGGGGTTGTAGACAAGGACAGTTAACACACTCTTCTGGCCTTTGCACATGCTCGCAGGTGCCCAGACTTATGAAGACACAGGGACTCACCTTGAAGGTAAAGGGACAGTGACTACCAGAACAGAGAGAATCAGTTTCCTCTAAAGATTTGTCCCACAATAAGTTACATAACCACAAATAGTCAACCCTCAGCATGCATACTTAAGAATAACACTATGATAAAACTATAATAATTAATGGAGGATCAATGTTGAATTTCTAAGAGAATAGCCAGGGACACAGAAAGAGTAGGAGCAGGAAAGTAAAAGCTGCAAATGATATAAGTACAGTATTATGAAATTCTCAAAAATTTAAAATTAATTTTAAAATATTTTCTTTATTTGAAATTACTACATTTTAGAGAGATTATCTGTAACTGGAAAATATAAACTAAAAACATTAAAATAAAAAAGGTATAGATGGTTCAACTGCAAACTCCCCTAGGTCTTTAACAGAGCCTCTGCTTGTACCAGTTTATTTAGACAGTATAAGAACTGTAACTTATGAGAGAAAGTGTGAATTTAAAATATACAATGTAATAAAAAAATTAGACAAAAAGGGTCCATGTAGTTTCCAATATTGTTTCTGTATCATTTTTATGTGTTCAATTGTATTTCACAGTTAAAATTTAGAAAATACTGGAGTAATGGAGAAACAATGTATAGATAAATTAGTATTTGAAATAGTTTAACTTGCAACAAATACAATTCACATAATTTTATAATTATAATTTCACATATAGTTTTATGTCAGTTGTTAAAATTATTTTATATATAACAAACACTATTACCATGAATAGATACAGTAGTAAGAAGATGCTTCTAGAATTTCCATTGAATCTCCTAATATATTATGATAGATTGTATTGCTTAGTATCTTCTTATTTTTCAAAGGTTATTATATCTATATTGTAAGTAAAGACATGAAGGTCACCACTGATCTTGTGTAATTCAGGTGCTTTTTGTAATGATATTAAAATTAAATAATTATTAAAATTTTATAAGCCAGTATTTTTTTAATTATTATGAATAAAGAAGTCACATTTTCTATCCTTGTATATCCTTATTCAAGGTCCCTTATCCCTCCCACCACATCTGGTCATTCTCTCTTCTCCACATCTCCCCATCCCCCCCCCATGGGCAGGAGGTCCAAGGGTCCCAATATTGCTTAGTTCAGCCTCCATTCCTGTCAAATCCAGTTTTCTCCCCCCAACATCAAGACTGAGTCAGGTGTTCCTCTAGGGGGAATGGGATCAAGGAGTCAGTCCAAGCTGTTTCTGATCCCAAGCTGTTCAGTGGTTGTGGTTTGCAGCTTGGGTCAGTATTTTTTTTCTTTTCCAAAACAAAATAAATTTGTTTCCCAAATACCTTTATGTAGAACAAAATTAAAAAACTTGCTGCCTTACTTCCTTAGTTAAATATCTTTAGGAAAAAGGAGCAACTAAGTGGGTAGGTTTTGGAAATGCTGACATTTATTATTCCATGAAAAACTGTAGTGATTAAGTTTTTAAGGTCTGGGCATATAAAAACTGTGTTATGTTTTCCTTGCATGCTGCCAACAGTTGAAGAGGAACACATTGCTAGGAATCAGGAAAAGCTGAATTTTTGCAAAGTAAGATGTGCATACAATTAGAAGCTTGAACTACATTTTGTGAGCACAATGATGCTGGTTTGAAAACTGAAGGTCATTGGAGGCTGGTCAATAAAAACATTAGCAGTTATTATGTGCAATCAGAACCTAAGACTAAAGTGTGAATTTAAGGAACTGTGTTAGCAAAAGAATGACTTAAACCTAAAAAGGACAGAAGCCCACACAGTAGGCAGCTCAACACCATTCCTATTGTAATATTAATGAACTTTGGAAAAGTATGCCCACTTATACCTTGGGTTTATAGTGATCAATTTTCTAGAAAGCTGTCTTTAAAATTATGTTACATAATTTTGTCTTTTTTAAAATTTTTATTGTATGTTGTGATTCTATGGGCCAGAATTCAGCAATAATGTAATATAAAAGTATATGAAGGATGCAAAGGTACATACATCACTTCTCCAGTAAAAGGGGATACAGATATGATAAGATAATAAGGATAGTTTTTGAATCCACTTTTAAAAAGCAATTACTAGTTTTAAATGTTTTACATGGGATTGGATTTTTCATATATTGCAAACAAATTGTATATATTTATAAAAAATTGAGATTAATTTTGTTACTGTACATATATTCTTATGGTTGTTTAAGGTATTGTATCTATACAGTGTGTCTAAGAATGTAATACAAATTGCTAGTCTTTGAAAATTATTATTACCACCTAATTAAGATATTAAAAATGCAAGTTAGGAGTTAGACATTACAATCAAACCTATAGTCATATAAGATTTGTTTTCAAGGTCAAACAGATATTTTAGTTTGACAG
Source organism: Sigmodon hispidus (assembly GCA_004025045.1). Taxonomy (NCBI): domain Eukaryota; kingdom Metazoa; phylum Chordata; class Mammalia; order Rodentia; family Cricetidae; genus Sigmodon; species Sigmodon hispidus. The sequence continues at coordinate 90,908 of PVIH01006250.1, read as the reverse complement.
GTCTTTTAAACACTTCAGAGATCTACAGGATATGGTGTTTAAGATATTTTAATAAAATAGGTTCTTATTATTTTCATGAAAATGAGACATCTACTCCTGGCAGCACCAATTGATTTCAGAGAAGATGATGGACATTGATGAAACTCCATTTGGAATTGACCTTTGTGGCAAAAGTTAGTATCGCGGTAAAAACCCACCATGAGATATGTTTTAAATGGGGTTTATTTTGTGAAAATCACTTACAAAACAGAGAAGGTTTTAAGAGAAAATGAAGGGATAAGGTTGCAGCACACCGGAGCGTTTCTAAGGAAAACTCCTCATCCCCATGCCACACATCTGAACTCCCACGCCGCTGGCCCAAACTGCACACCCCGGAAGCCACGTCATCAGTCCGAAAACCCGCGCAACTGGTCGGGAACTCTAGCGAGAGAATGCCGGCTTCCTGTCCTGGTCCTCTCCCTCGGAGGTCTACTTCCAGAATCCTTTCCAGTTAACCACGCCCCGCTTGTCTCCAGTCCTCTGATGCGATCGTTCACATGTATAGTTCCTGATTTCCTGCTACAAGTTAGTCCCTGGACAATAAAGTGCCCTTGCCTTGACTACTGACAGTATGATGTCCAAAAAGAACAAGCAGGACACATAAAAAAAGAACTGCTGACCCTTGCCACATCAAAGTAAGAAGGTCTTTAAAAATATCCTGCTTTACAGCGAAGTCTGTCAGTAGGCTAAAGATAGATTCCCCAAAACTTCAGAGGAACCTTGAGTAACTGTCCAGGTAGCAAGCTATTTCATTTTTTTACATTTTTCAAAAGATGTTTATTTGCATGTTCTGGTTTCCTTAGTTAATATTATTTTCTGATTTGGTCTCTTAGGGAGTTGAGGATGAGAGAGTTATTATTATAATTTTCTAGTGACAGTTTTAGAAAGAAACTCACTTTAGAGGTTAATGTATATAAATTTGAGTTTTCAGTTAATAATACAATTACCTATAGAAAGTAGGTTACATATAATCCTTTAGACTCAGCAAAATAGGATAAATATTGAATTATTTTCTTTGAATTTGTCAATTATTAATGGACTGAACATTACTTGTGTAATTATTGCTTGTATATATTGCATACAATTATTGTACCTATTGTGTGAAGTTTTTCTTAAGTTAGTTATAGCCTTCTTTTTGACTTTTGACACAAAATCCCTTCTTTGTGTGATGATATATTTTATATTTCATAAAGTATGTTTATATTTAATAAAATCAGCCTGGAATATCAGAGAACAGAATCACCTACAGTCAAGCTGTGAGGGTTAGAGAGTTGTAACTCACCCCTTTAATCCCAGCACAGGGATGACCAAGATTTGCGCAAAGAGCATAACTATAAGTAACCTAAGAAAACAGGAGTTCTCCTAACCTCATAGATCACAATTTTACTTCAGTAGAAAAGATCTAGTGTAAATAAAGGAGAAAGGGTGAAACATGAGGCAGAAAACTGGTTCCCAACCTAAGAAACCAGAGAAAGCAAGATAGTCTGGTACACAAGGGATTTTCCTTACTAATTCCTCCTAAGAACTCTAAAATGTATAACTTTTTATTGCTACTTCTGAGTTACTTAGGAATTGCCATAGCAACTAGCATAGCTGCTGATTGGACATGTTAACTCAAAGTCTTGCTATTAAGAAATGGGATATTATTTTCTTGTTTTGTTTTTTTAATTATGAATAAAGTCACATTTTCTATCTGTGTATATCCTTATTCAAGGTCCCTTCGCCATCCCATCCCCCTTCCAGTCACTCTCTCTTCTCCACTTCTCCCCATCTCCTCCCCAGCAAGGGCAGGAGGTCCCAAGGACCCAATATCGCTCAGTTCAGCATCTACTCCTGGCAGATCCAGTTTCCTCCCCCCAAATCATGACTGAGTCAGGTGTTCCTCTAGGGGGAGTGGGATCCAAGGTGCCAGTCCAAGGTGTTTCAGACTCCAAGCTGATCAGTGGTTGTGGTTTGCAGCTTGGACATGCTTTGCTATTTGCTTTTTTGTTTAGAGTCCACTAATGAGTGAGTACACCCCCTGCTTATCTTTCTAGGTTTTAGATACCTCAATCAGGAGGATATTCTACAAATCCATCCATTTGCCTTCAAATTTTAGGATATCATTATTTCTTACTGCTGAGTAGTACTCCATTGTGTAGATGTGCCACAGTTTGTTAATCCATTCTTCAGTTGAGAGGCATCTAGGTTGTTTCCATGTTCTTGCTATTACAAATAATGCTGCTATGAACATAGTTGAGCTAATTCCTTTGGAGTGCAAATGTGCGTCTTTAGGGTATACACCCAAAAGTGGTATTGCTGGATCCTTGGGGAGACTGATTCCCAGTTTTCTGTGAAAACATCATACTGCATTCCAGAGTGGCTGAGCAAGCTTACACTCACACCAACAATGGAGGAGTGTCTTCAGCATTGGCTGTTATCTGTGTCTTTTATCTTATCCAATCTGACAGGTGTAAGGTAGTATCTCAAAGTTGTTTTGATTTGCATTTCTCTGATGGTTAAAATAGGTGAACACTTTTTCAAGTGCCTTTCAGCATTCACAATTTTTTTAGAAATGGGGTATTATTAATTAGTATATGTAAATGTGCATGTACATACATGAAGGCATGTCAGTATGTATATATGTATACTTCACATGTAAATATATACATACGTGTATATTTATACACATACATTTCTAAATACATTAATGCAAACTTCTCTCTATATATAATAATACTAATTTATAACCTCAAAAACTAAAGTAATTTAAAGATCAAGTAAAATCTTTTAAATATTAAAAAGGGTGTGTGTGAGTTTTTTTTCTTTTGTATTTCCTGATCTTCTCAAATAATATATCATGGCCTACCACTAAATAGAAATTTTAACCGTGTGCACAACCTTTCCTCTCACAGGCAATCTTTATGGTTTCATGGAGTGGTAGAATCAGGATGCTTCTACTACATTGTCTTAAAAATTAAACCATATGAGTAATATGAGTATTAAAGGAACCATTTGAATAGTATGGTGTGCTCCCCCATGGATGCTTGATTGGGCACAGGCATACTTAAACATCAATTTCCAAGCACAAGTAAAACCCCACAACTTTCTTTATTAATTAATGCAAAAAGAAAATACAAATCAGCCAAAAGTAGTAGCAAATCCCTTTGCAGGTGCTAATTTTAAAAGGAGGAAAAGAAAAAAAATCTGTGTTAAAATGAGATAGAATGTGTTGGCATGTTTTGATTGTGTATTTTAATTAACTTAGTTAAAGGAATGAATTTTGAGTCTTGGACCCTGGTGTTTTGGTCATTGAACCTTGGTAGTCAGTCTCAGGAATGACTTAGTGGCCAAATAAGGGAATAGACCTTGGTAGCTAGCTTTAGGAATGTAATCTAACAGATTACCAATGGGAAGAAAAATCTGTTGGTGCCATGTCTGCTATGCCGAGGCCTATGTTTGCCATGGGACAGCATGCAAGAGCCCTTCAATGATTAATACAATCACACCACAGATTGAAAATTAGAACTATTAAAATTGCCACTTACTTAAAATTGTTTTCTGCCAATCTATTCTCAAGTACTTCAGGCTAGTCACAAGGCCCGGATATTTAACAGGACAGAAGAAAGGTAAGATCACTTACTGCAAAGGCCAGGATGCTGCAAGGTAAGACCTGCATTTACTCAACTGACTAGGCTCAAGACCCAGTTAGCAGTTTCAGTCTGCCCAAGAAGTAAAAATATCAGTTCTCTCTTTGTCTGTAGACCAGTTTGTTTTCTTTCCTCAGAGTTGTGTACCATTCCTGTCTCCCTCACCTCGTTTTTCAGTCTCCAACTAGCTTTCTGGAAATGTTTATTCTCCTTTTGGTAATATTTAATTTTCATGAGACTATTTAAAAGTTTCTGATAACACTACATCACAGAGGTTCTATGAAAGGAGAAGTCAAATTCAGTCTTTAAAAAGATGTAAAATAAAAACCTCAGGGAAATGAGTCAGATGGTTGATGGTTCCATTGCTATGATTTTCTGAGAGAACATTCAGTTGGGTTTTGTTTTGTTTTATATTTCCAAGGTTGGCTTTCATTTGCCTAAAACTCAGTCACCTTGCCACCTACCCTCTATTATCCTTTTGATTGCTAAAAAAGTTTCTTTGGAATACTACCTTGTTTACCATTACCAAGGTGAGATAGTTTTAATTCTGTATCCCTCTGTCTCCCTACCTCCACAATATTTTGAGTCTAACTGTAATTTTCATGATTTTTGCCTCTCTTTATAACTTAGGTTATTGACAAAAATGGGGGCTCAATTATTGTTAACAATACAATAATTACCTTTCTGTCCCTGCTGGACCATCAAATTTAAGAAACTCTAGTTTTTATTACATTCATCTATGGAAATAGTATATTCTACAGATTGTGGATATGAGAAGAATACACTGAATCAGGAAGCACAGAGGGTTTGTTATGGAGAGGAGTAAGTATCAGTCTTTACTCTTATTTCTCATATGCTCTACAAATGGTTCCTGTACCTCAGTTTGTGTTTTATCACACAGGCTCGTGGTGGTTATAGTTCAATCTTTAGGTTGCTGTCCTGACAAAATAGTTAAATCTCTCACAAACCCTTTCACTGTCTCTTAGCTCAACTATGTTGAGACATATAAAAATGGCAGGGACTTTTGCTGATACATAGTTACTGCATCACTTCTTGCACTATAAAATGTATTTTAGGTTGTAATCTATAATTGATTCCCTAGGGCTATATTTATAAGCCCTAGGCTAACAGAATATAATACTACAAACAATACTTCAACAGTATGGCAAATCAACAAGGAGAGTAGATCTGAATTGAGGAGATATACAGTCTGAGTATGAAATAAATTGTCTGTTCTCTAATAATGGAAACTGTCAATCAACCCACCCAGAAAAAGCCTTTGGAGTAGTGCTTTTAGTGTGCTTAGTACAATAATTTAAATACAAAGAATTAGAAAAACATCCTTTTTTATTAGTTAAATTGTTTTTATTTATTTTACCAGACCACAGTTTCCCCTCCTTCCTCTTCTCCCATTTCCTCTCTCTCCCTCCCATCTACTCTCCTCTCCAACTATTCCTCTATCTTTGTTCAGAAAAGGGCACACCTCCCAGAAGCATCAACAAAGCATGGCACATCAATATGAGGTAGGACCAAGTTTCTCCCTGTATCTAAGCTGACCAAGGCAGCCCAGCATGGGGAATAAGTCCCCAATAGCCAGCTAATCTGAGAGGAACAAGTCCTAAGATTTTGTTTTTGAATGTCATCTACAAGATCCTTGAATCATTTTATTTATTTAAAAATGTTAGTTTTGCAGCAAAGTGTTCTATAAAAATTTTACTTTATTATCAGTGATATTTTCTTCATGGAATATGCTGAAATAAATCAATAAATTTATGATTTCAAAAAACAAGAGAGAACCTTGCTAGAGTGTCTATCCTAAATAAGCCTAAAATTAGCCACAAGGCATTGTAGGAGTTATACCATTGCTGCTTAGTAATTAGAACTCTTACTCACTGGTAATATCTTAATAATTATTCTAGGCTTACTACATAGTATTGAGTGATATCAAAGCAGATCAAAGACAACACTCTGACATGCATCTCACCTTTGGCCAACTGAAAACCATCTTTCACATCATCAGATCCAACCATCAGCTCAAAAACTGAAGAATTTTTTACCTCATTATCAGCTGTTTTTATCTTGTTAAATGTTCAGCCTTGCACTGCTTTAAATCTGGTACCTTCTTTCCTGCTTACTATAAAATTTAAACACTCTGACATTTTAGTATTTGACATTTGCTTTCTTGTAGGGTAAATGCAGCTCACAGCAAAAAACCACATTGTTCACACATATGGCTCCCAGCAATACAATACATTGTGATACAAATCTGTCCCCTTACTTAAGTTTTTCTAGATTTTTTTCACTTCCTACACACCCAACTTTATGTTTCTTCTCTCTTTAAACAAGCAAACAAATGTGCAAACAAAACATGGAGCTGTGATGACCAACCTTCCAGATCATGAGACTTGCCTTAGTATATGGTTGACATGTTCAATGGCAGCCCACAGAATTTTTTCTCACCCAGAAACCATGCATTTTAAATTGTCTCTAGGATGGATCAAAGCCTGGTGCCCACTTCTTCTTCATCCTGATTTAGTTAATATGAAGTGGGAAACATAGTCTGGTGCATTTGGGAATTAAAATTTAGGTTTAATTTTGTATTTAGGACATCTAGTATTTTTCTGAAATTTCAAGACAAATAAGTAAAACACTTGAAAATCTAAATATGTAAAAAAGTCTGAATGTAAACTTTAATAGAAAAGTTTTTGTTGAATACTTATGTACTAATGAGTACTACTGAAGCAAACTGGGTGACAGAGGAAAAAAAAATGCTAAAATGAAAGTAGTCATTCAGATGGTTATTAATTTGTGAAACTCAAAACCTAGATGGTTTATTCTATGTTCCAATTTAACTATTTATTTAATTTTAATGAACTATTTGATCTTGACTAGTAGATACTCAGTAGAGCTATTCACAAAACTTGAAAATTAAATTGAGGTGCCCTTTGTTAATTATATGAATATGTGTGTACCTGTGTGAGAGTATGTGCACAAGAGTATAGCATTATTTGTAATAGCCAGAACCTGAAAAAAAAACCTAGATGCCCCTCAACAGCAGAATGCATAAAGAAAATCTGATACATTTATACAATGGAGTATTACTCAAATGTAAAATACAATAAAATCATGAATTTTTCAGGCAAATAAATGGAACTATAAAAAAATCATACTAAGTGAGGAAAACCAGACCCAGAAAGACAAACATGGTATGTACTCACTCAAAAGTGGATATTAGATAAAAAGCAAAGGATAACCAAACCGCAACCCACATCTATAGAGAAGCTAACTAACAAAAAGGATCCTAAGAGGGAAGTGTGGATTGCCCTGTGTAGGGGAAAAGAGATGCAAACTTTTAGGTAAACTGGGAGTGTTGGGGAGGGGATTAAGGAGAGGGGATGGTGGAAGGAAACATTAGAGATCATGATGGTTCACTTGGGGGAGGATTGGAGAGGGAGTGCAAAGAAAGAGATATCTTGAGAGTGGCATAATGGCATTAGGGAGAAACCTGGTGCCAGGAGAAAAATTCCAGAAACTCAAAAAAAATATCCAGCTAAGAAGCCTAGCAATAGTAGAGAGAGTGCCCGATCTGGCCTTTTCCTGTATTCAGATTGTTGGATATCCTAATTGTCATCATAGAGCCTTTATCCCATGACTAATATAAGCAGATGCACAGATCCACAGCTAGACACTGGGTTAAGCTCCTGGAGTTCAGTCAAAGAAAGGGAGAAGGGATTGTATGAGCAGAGAGGAACAAGATCATGATGGGGAAACTCACAAAGAAAGCTGTCTGGAACTTATGGGAGCTCACACATTCTGGGCTAACCTCTGAGGAACCAGCAGGAGACTGAAACAGGCTCTGTGAATGTAAGTAACAGTTGTGGGATTTTGTCTATTTGTGGGGGCCCCTAGCAGGAAGACCAGGATTTATCCTGGTACATGAACTGGCTTTATGGGGGGAGTTGTGGAAGAAACAGGAGGAGTCGAGGGAGAGGAAATTGTGGTTGGTATGTAAAATAAAAAAAAGTCAAAATAAAAAGAATACAGGTGCCCTCAGATACCAAAGACAGCAGACCATCCAAAAGCTGGACTTGCCGGCAGTTGAGACCCATCCCGCAGGGCTGCTGTGAACTAAACCTGGATTATCTGCAAAACCACCTTATGCTCTTTACTGATTAGCCTTTTCTCCAGCCTTCAAACCAGAGCTTTTCAGCATTTTCTGTGTTTGATATTACTTCCCTATGAGAAACAGATATGGAAATTATATTCTCTCTCTTTTCCAGTGGTCTCCACATTCTTACTTTTCAGCTCTGCTAAAGAAACTTAAGTCTTTTCAAGAACAGTGTATATCCATACTTTTGTTTTCTGTGCTTTTAATATGCTGGTCAAATACTTTCTCATTCAAGTACTCTAGGGCATTCACAGTTTTTTCTTTAGATTTCCTATCTTACATTTAAAAGCTCATTCATTTTGAGTTTCTGCTTATATTGGCATAATTTCTATCTTCTGCATGTGACTAATGACTGTCCACAGAATGTTCAGAAGAATAATTAGTGGCATATATGGTTATTCTAATTAAAAACATGTAATTTATTTTTTAATGACAATAATCTTTATTTTAAAAGAGCTAAAAGATGCAGGAAGTAATACCTCAGACTTGTGATTCCAGCACTTGGGGAGCCGAAGCAGTTTGAAGCCAGGGTGGGCTACAGAGTGAGAATCAGTATTTTTTTTTCTTTTATTATGAATAAAGTCACATTTTCTATCCCTGTATATCCTTGTTCAAGATCCAAATACATCTGTTTTTATACAAATATAATAATGTTCTGATTTGCTTTTTTTTTAGCATTTCTTTTTTACTTAAGAAAATTTACGCTATTATATAATTTTTGTGATTCCATATAAATTTTAGAAGTTTTCTAATTCCCTGATTATTATAATGGCATTTTCATTGGAGTCTGTTAGCCTAACACTTTGTTTCTAAGGATACTAATTTCCTTTGTTCTACTTTAACCAAATATGCATGAGGGGAGGAAGAGGTAAGATTTGGTTTTGGCTCAGTGTTTTAGAGTGTTTAGCTCATGATTCATTGGCCCATGTTCTTGTGGAGAATATGATGTTGGCAGGTGTACTTGGTAAAAGCTGGGGCTTCACTTGATTATCAACTAAAAGGAAAGGGGATCAAGAGAGAAAGGGGGAAAGAAGGAGGAAAAATGAGAAAAAATAGCAAATCAATTTCAGTTTTTTTGGTTGTTTTTACTCTTGGAAAGGTGGTTTTCAAATGCAAAACAGCAAAGCACAGGATTTTTTAACAATTAATCAATTGTTAATTATCAATCCTATGAATCATGAATGTTGGATGTCTTCCCATTTTATTCTATTTGAGTTCAGGTTTTTTGTTTGTTTTTTCTTTTCTCAGTGCTGTACAAAATTTTGGCCTATTTGTTTAAGCTTATTCTTAGATAGTTCTTGTAGTTATTTTCAAGAAAATATCTTTCTTGGTTTGTAGTTCAGAAATTTATTATTGTTGAGAAATATGAGTGACAATCTGTTCTTACATATAAGATAGGCACCAAGTAATATCATGGCATTTTAAAAATGTTATGATTTCTTTAAAACTATGGTTAGTATTTATGATGAATTAAAACATTCTATTTGTGATCATTTCTTTTAGGTTTATTTTTTAATATAAGTAAGGAAAGACTCTAAGGATGAGGAAACATCACTTTCTAATTAGCAGCTGTTTTTATCTCTCTAGACATCTACAATTCAGAAATATCAATTAATTAGCTAGGCAAATTAATCCTGTCTCAACAGCAAATATTGGGAACATGCCATGTGATACTAGACAATTCCATAAAAAGTGCTGACTGGCCTGGCTCCTAAAAGCACAGCCACAGTTGGGGATGTTTGGAACAGCTTGTTCCTGACTTCCCTCTATAGTGAAGCTCAATGAACTCTATGTAACCCTGCATCCTTTCCTATCATTGCAAAGTGAGAATACTTGCCCTGGTAGGGGAATAGTTGTGGTTAGGGTAGAGAGGCACATGATTGTCATGGAATACAAGACTTAGAGACTATGATCAGTGCTCGGGAAAAGTATTTGCCTCAAGCAATTGATCATAATAGCCCAAATTCCCCTTTCAGGTGCCTTCCTGATTATGGAACTTCAAGCCCTATAAAGGCTTTTGACAAGTCTACTACTCCTCGATAGTTGAACCTGCATGAGGAACACAGATGATGAAGCAACGGAGGCAGCTAAGAGTGTTGGTGACCTGGTCAATGAAGCATGCTTGAGACCTAAAGAGTGCAAACATTGGTGACTTGACAGTTGGGACAACAAAGAGGCATCAGAAATATGCCTTATGACTCATGTTCACTAAGAATAGAGGATGCTACTTGAGATTTGAAAAGCAGGAATCACATCCAAATTGAAGTGCTCTTGTTTAGCATTAGGAATGTGATATACATCTAGAGAGAAAGAGTAGAAAAGAAACTAAGAAAGACAGAGAGTTACAGATAGAGCAATAATCATAAGCAGCAAAAAAATTATTCTGTACCAATATATTTAAAATGAAGTAAATAAAAAAAAACCCTCTAAAATGTGTGTTAGTGTCTTGGTTTTCTTTCTTGTTCATCTGACAAAATACTCTGACAATTTGAGAAACAAAGAACATATAATTTGAAAAGCACACTTGATGTGTTCAATTATTAGCTGCCCATTTAATGTATTTATTTCTGCAAATATTTCTTTACAGGAGACACAGGTAAAATATTTTAATTTTAAATTATTATCTTTATTTATACTTTACCAGTAAGTTTTCTAAATAGAAAAGTAAGAGGTTACACATTAAAATTATTTGCTTTTTCTTTAGCATCTATTGAAGATAAATTGTTTTCTCTTTTGTTGGAGTAAATTTTTACTTTAAGGGGCTTTACATGTTTGGTTATTTTTGAGATTATGTTATAAACAGACATTTGAGTCTTGCTATGTTGACATACACCAAAACACATGTATAAGAATCTAACTGTAATGCTATTTAAAATATATTTTATCCTACTGAAATAGTAAAATAACATAGGGTACATTATTCATATGCAACATATAAGCTTTGTATAATGGTTAAAGTAAACCAAATTGATATGTGTTTCTGAATCTAATAAACTGAATACAAATTGGTTACATCTTTGCTAAAAATCTCAGTTGTTCATTGGTGTTGCCTATTAGGAAAGCATAAGAATCTCAAAATATTTGTGTAACTCCAGAATAATAGTATAAATCAATGGGTATTTTTCTATCTGATTTACATGCTCTAATGTTCCAGAGTACACAGTTTGCACTGAAAAAGACTTTATATTGAAAATCCCTCATTGGATAGAAGCAGATGCTGAGCTTTTATACAATGAACAGAATAAGGCAATCATCACTTTCTCATCACAAGCACTTGTTCTGTGAAATCAAATTTCTTCATAGTATTTCAGGTAAAGTTGATCAAACTCCACTGTCACTTTGGAAATGTCCTATAAATAATCACCAATCTGTTGGGCCTCTTATGTATTTGGAATTATATCCCTTTGAATGGCACAGTAGGAGTCTGACAAAAACCTCTCTATTATTTGAGTGATTTAGAAAACTAACCAAGTTAAAAGGAACTGAGGTACAGGAAAATGTTTTCAGGTAACTCTTTCTGACTTGTTGAATGTCTTTTATTTTCTTTTATGATCTCTTTGCCTATTTTATTTTGAGAAGTGAATTTTTGAAGATGAAAAAAGCTGTAATGTTTCAAAATGGGCCTTCCGTGTTGGTCGTCCATTCTAATAGCAGCCTTTGAAGCTCTGTTGGCTAATTCATCACCCTTAGAAATTTCTGACATGTGTAAGCTCCACTGAAGAACTGTATTCTGAGCAGGCAGGCAGCACAGGACTGCAGAAAAATCAACTGTTTCCCATGCAGTTTTTTAGTTCTCTTTTTAAGTATAAAATCCTTTTATTTAAAATTTCTTTTTACTGCATGGCAGGGAACATATATATGTGTGTGTGTGTGTGTGTGTATAGTATGTATGTGCATATATGTATGCATGTACACATACACATATATATGTTATATTTTTAGCTCCATACCTTTGCTTCTTTAGCAGGTGGGTGTATGTATGTATATATGTATATATATATATATATATATTATTCATACTTGCATACACAGAGAGAAAAGAGAAAGAGAGAGAGAGAGAGAGAAGAAGAAGAAGAAGAAGAAGAAGAAGAAGAAGAAGAAGAAGAAGAAGAAATTGAGATCTCTTACAGAGTTAAATTCTAGACAGAAGTACCAAATCAGGGTATTTCAGCATATTGGAAAGCTAATGTCAAAGGTAATACCTGATTATGTGTAATCTCTAGCCCCATTCTTAATACATAGTACTTGTTCACTTTTGAAGTCTTATGAGCCCAACCTTCACTGTCCACATTTCATACAGAATACTGGTAAGAATAGACTATGAAGTTTATATAGCATCATAATGCTTCTATGTCCTGTTGTTTCAAATTCTTCTACCTGTTTCCCAAAAACTAGCTCTAAAAATTTTCACAGAAAGACTTCTCACTCCCAGGACCAATTTTCTTTACTATTACTTGATAAAAAATGACTTACAGGAAAAAGACTCGTTTTGCTTTGGTTCTTGAGAGGGTCCATCATAGCCATCCATTATGGCAGAAGATGCAAGGTAGTGAGACCAATCTGTAGTTATGCCAAAGAGAGTTTCAGGCAACTACTAAAGCCCTGGCAGCAGTCAAACAGAGAGACTGTGCTGGAACAATGATTAGCCCACTAATCCATCAGACCCACTCACCAGTGACCCATTTTCCTCAGTGATTTATTTATGAATTTTTCATAGGCTCCTACAACCCAAGCACCAACAGGTGACTGAGTTTTCATACTGCTGGTCACATTTGAGTCAAACTATAACAGTAGAAAAATCTGTATAGAAATTCTTGTTCAAATGATTAGAAGAACTGTTCTTCAGAGCCAGTTTGAAACTTTGGAGACTACAAGTAAGATCTACCACAAAAAATAAATAAGTGGAAGGACCAATAAAATAAAAATGATGTCAATTCTCACATTTCTTTTTGTTTTTCTCCAAATGAATTTTATTTTTTCTTAGAGTACTAGCAATTCCATGAATGAAAATTAATTTTCCTAAGATGGTAACTATAAGCCCCTCCAAAACCTATCACATTTTACAAAACAGAAGTACATTCATGTTATGAATATGAGATTGGATTTTCATCTGCCCACTGAACATGTGACAGAATGCTATCTGCTTCTTAAGGAATAGAAGTTGATAAAATGTCAGTTGTTAATTTGAACAAATAAAGGGTATATATCCAAATCGCCTACTGGGTTGGTAGATGTGTACAAAATATAGGATGACTATATCTTCTTTTATGTAAAGAATTTTACATTTCTAATGCTTTAAACAACAACAATATTAATACACGAATACCTTAAATAATAAACATAAAACTAATTAAAATATTGGCAAGATGTTTATAATCCATGATTCCTATAAAACTGCAGATATTTTCTTTGTGGGAATATTTATTAGTTTATGATTTGCTATATATCTAAAGGTGGCTTAAAGTCCCAAGATTTATGTTGTGATAAATAATGTCATCTAATGCTTATTTTTAAAACATTGTACTTGTAAAGTATAAACCAAATTTAAATTACCTATCTATCTCCCACTCTTGTAAAAAATGGATCTAGCGGGAATTTGTTGCCTGGATATGAATATTCACTGTGACCTCATTACAGATTAAAATCTTTTGTTTTCTTTTCATGCTTAAATGTCTGTTCAATAACCACACTTTAACAGCAATAATTTCTATTGCTGTAAGAAATCCTAATTAGAAAGAAATGCTCATTCTCGCTAACCACATGTTACAAAAGTCACTCTTCATCAAGAATTTGAAAAAATGTCTTTTTTTTTTACTCCAGTGATTTCCCAATATGTTTAGTGAGGTCCTTCATGTATTTGAAGAAATATGAAGGTAAGGCGTAAAATTTTAGATTAGTCATGTGCAGTTTTCTGTGGTGATATTTTGTTTATACTCTAACAAATAAAGCTTGCCCAAAAATCAGAGGGCAGAGTTATCCACTAGTTAACCATAGTAGCTAGACTGTGGTGGTACATATTTTTAATTTCAGCACTTGGGAGAAGGAAGCAGAAAGATCAAGAGTTCAAGGCGACAGTGGGCCACACAAGATTGATCTAGTCCAAAATAGAAAGAGAGACAGATGGTAAAAGCTCACATCTTTAACCCTGGGACTGGAAACCTCATGCCTTTGATGCCAGTACTTGAGAGGTACATGCCTTTAAGCACAGCACTAGGGAGGTGGAGACAGGAAGTGATATGGTTGGGGAAAGAGAGGCATATAAGGCTGGAAGAGACAGAAGGCCTCACCCTCTTTGATCTAAGAAGTCCTAGAGGTAATAGGTGACTGTGGCTTGTTCCTTCATCTCTCTGATCCTTCAGCATTTACTTTAATATATGCCTCTGGATTTTTATTACTAAAACCAATTAAGATTTATGCTATAGTTTTTACCTCCATGAGTTTACTAGTCACGTCCTTAATACTATATAAAAGAAATCCTACGAAGTCTACATTACTTGTTATGAGACATCCTTATATTCTGTATTCAAGGACTTAAATCAATAGACAACTATGACTGACTATAGGCAATTTTGATGGAATATTAAGTTCTACCATGAAAATGAGTATGTACTTTTTGGTTATGCTCTACCAGCCTTAAAGAACATATAATCCTGTTATTAAAGATCTATCTTTTTAATAGTACCCCTGTGACATATTAGTTATTTCTTCCTAGCTTGAATTTATTTATTTCAGTATGCAAGATACCTCTCTAAGTAATAGTTATGGTTATTTCAAGGAATAACTGGTTATAATTCAAGGAAGCCCCAACCTGAAAGATCTCTGATAAGAGATGGTCACATCAGCTTCAAGGCTACTATGTAAGATGTTCCAGGCTCAGGACCCCCATAAGTAGCCAGCAAGCTCAATCAGCAGGAAATAATAATAGAGAGCTATACTCAAACTCCCCAAATATTGTTTATAAATATTTATTTTTATTATAAATGGTTAATGGTCATAGACAATATTTTTCTAGGAAAAAACAGGAGGATATTATATAGAAATGATTTTTACAAAGGTAGATTATTGAATCTACAATAATCTAAAAAAACAACTATTAATGTCAAAATACCTTACATTGGTATGGATTTCAGTTTATTGATACAAACATAAGGTTAATTTTTAATACTATATATGTATTAAACTCTCATTTAAGGTATTATTTTTATATAATTCATTTAAAATTGTAATGTAAAATTAAAAATGTAGATTAGTAGTTATCTGTGATAACCAAACATAGAGTCATGCTAGTTAGGGTATATTTGGTATACAAAGGTATATTTCAATTAGATAGGTAATCTTAAAAAATTTTAGAGTCCTACAGAATATGGCATTTAAAATATTTTAAGAACTTGGACGTTTCTGGACAGTGAGACTGGTCTGTTCCTGGCAGCACTAATCTACTTCAAGGGAATGATGGGCATTAAAGAAATGACACATGAAATTTACTTTATTTGTGGCAAAAAAAAATAGTCACAAAACAAGAAACTGCTTTTGTCTTGACTGCTTGACAGTATGCTGTATAAAATAGACATGCAGAACCCATAAAAGGTTGACCTTGAAAACTTCGCCAGAACAAGCTAAGATGATCCCTTATTTTCTTGCTTTACAAACACTGCCAGACATTCTACATGAATCAGGGAGAAGGGACTGATGAACTTTGTCATGTAGGGCGTGGTTGGCCCTTGTGCAACTTGCTGGAACATTGCATCATGTTCCCCAGATGGTAATTAGGCGCTGAGTAGTGACCTATCCAATGTGATCCCTGATTATGCTAATTTGGCACTCCTTACCACCTATCACCAGCTATATGCTAATGAGGCATTACTTTGGACCTATCACCAACCATATGCTAATGAGGTATTACGTTGGGCACCAATCATATAGCTACACACATCCCAGCTTCCCTATATAAGCAGGCTGCATTTCAGGCACGGGGTCTTTCTTCCACCATTCTACCTCAACTGAGCTGTACTCCAATAAAGTGTGATCCGAGAAGAATCGTGCATGTGGTGACTCGTCATTCTGCAGGCCAGAAAGTGGCTTGCCACATTGTCAGAATGGGTGGAGCAGTTCTTCAAATTTATTGCTTCTTTGAAAAGTTTTCCTGAGACTCTAAGCCTGTAGGCTGAAAGTAGATGGTCCAATATTACACACAAAAAAAAAAAAATTGGGTGACTGTCCAGGTAGCCAAATATCCCTGTCATTTCTAGAATTTGGAAGTTGCTTATAATGCCATTCCTTACTCAGGTACTATATCCTTCTGTGTCTTTGATGATTAGATATTTGAAGATTAGATAGTTATAATTAAGTCTTTCTTAGTCTTAATAAAAGGTAAATTAAATATGAAATTTGGACTCACAAAGATAAGGTAGATAACCGAATATTTTCTTTAATTTTGCTAAATACAAATAGACTAGATATTGTAACTGTAATTCTTGCTTGATAGCTGTTTTGTTACATGCAATTTTTCTTTGTTAAAATTGAAACCTTCTTTTTGATTAGACAGAAAAGAGTAAGTAATGTGGGTTGTCTTTCTGTATGTTGTGAATTATCTTTGGAATATAAAGGAACTGTTTTGGTCTATGGCAAGGCATCTTAGAAGCAGGCGGGAAATCTAAGCATAGATAAAGGGGAAGGAGGCAGGAGTCTGAGAGTTGGTGTAAGCTGCCACCAAAATGAAGATGTAAAAAAATTCAGGTAAGCCAGGAACCATGTGGCATAGAAATGGGTTAAGATTGGAGAGCTAGCTATCAACTCACTCCTTTCCTGCTATGATACCTTGCTTAGCATATGTTCCTTTTTCTCTCCCATCACTCTTAAAAGTCATCAATTATTTCCTTTACCCTTTCTCCAGCTGCAATACATTTTAATTAGAAGCATATAAACAACAAAATTTTATTAGCTCTTCCAACATAATGCTATACTTAACATTGTCATGTTGCAAAAATAAAGTAGATTAATTTAGAAGCCTATGATTACTCTCTTTACAACAACATTAGAATGAATATTCACTTAGGATCTCACTAGGATCAACACAAATTCTAGAATATATCTTTATTATTATTATTATTATTATTATGAATGAAGTCATATTTTTTATCTATGTATACCTTTGTTCAAGCTCCCTTCCCCCTCCAACCCCTTCCAGTCACTGTCTCTACTTCATATCTCCTCATCTCCTCCCCAGCAAGGGCAGGAGGTCCTAAGGTCTCAATATGGCTTAGATCAGCATCCATTCCTGGTAGATCTGCTTTCCTCACCCCAACATCAAGACTGGATCAGGTGTTTCTCTGGAGGGAGTGGGATCCAAAGTGGTGGTCCAAGGTGTTTCAGAACCCAAGCTGTTCAGTGTTTGTGGTTTGCAGCTTGGACATGCTTTGCTTTTTGCTTTTTTTGTTTAGAGTCAACTAATGAGTGAGTACATCCCCTGCTTATGTTTCTGTGTTTGTGATACCTCGCTCAAGAGGATATTCTCCAAATCCATCCATTTGCCTGTAAATTTTAGGATATCATTTTTTTCTTACTGCAGAGTAGTAAGATGTGTAGATGTAAAACAGTGTGTTAATCCATTCTTTAGTTGAGGTACATCTAGGTTTTTTCCAGGTTCTTGCTATTACGAATAATGCTGCTATGAACATAGATGAGCTAATGCAATTGGAGTGTGAATGTGCATCTTTAGCATATACACCCAGAAGTGGTATTGCTGGACCCTTGGGGAGGTTGATTCCCTGTTTTCTGAGAAACCTCCATACTGCATTCTAGAGTGGCTGAACAAGCTTACACTCCCACCAACAATGGAGGAGTGTTGCCTTTGATCCACATCCTCTCCTGCATAAGCTGTCATCTGTGTCTTTTATCTTAGACAATCTGACAGGTGTAAGGTGGTATCTCAAAGTTGTTTTGATTTGCATTTCTCTGATGACTAAAGATGTTGAGCACTTTTTCAAGTGCCTTTTAGCCATTTGTAATTCTTCTAAAATTCTTCCATTTTAATTCTGAATCACATTTTTTTGATTGGGTTATTAACCCCAGAATATATCTTAATAATTTTTTCTTTGAATAAAATATTTGTCCATATTTTCACAATGAAGTAAATCAGAATGTGCACAGTATCTCAATTTCATAACTTTTTGACATCCTATATGCATTCTGTTTTCATGAAGAAATTAAAATTCTGTATGACTCTAGTACATTTATGTGGCAGGATATGTGAAATGTCTGTGCAATCTCCTAACCCTCATAGCTATCCACAAAAGCACTTTATTCCTTTATAACTCTATATATTGTTAATTCCTCACCTAGAGCAAAATATTTGAATATATCATCATAGGCATTTTCTTTATAGAGTCTTTCTCTAGAAAATATTTTGATAATAATTTTTGTTATTTTTCATTATTTAAAGCAACTTTCAAATTGAAGTATATTTTTAACATTTTCCCATCTCCTGAGTCTGCCCATATGTTCTCCCCTTCTCTACCCATGCAACTTTTAGTTTTTCCCAAGAAAGAAGCAAAGACCCAAAACGACAAAATTTCTTTAAACTTAGAAAATAAACTAAAACACCACTCAAAAGCAAAACACCAAACCATAACCAAGTATACGCACATGCACACACACATACACTTAAACAAACAAAGAAATAAAAGAAACCCTGGGTAGTCCACTATAATATTAGTTAACTACTTAAGAATAAGAGACCTGTATAGGAGGTAGTTGATAATACCTTGTGTCACGCTATTAGAGAAAACAGATTTTACCCCACCTGCAGTAATAAAGTTCAGTTCTTAATCTTTACATAAATGGTGAAGTTTCCTTTCATTCATTCTTATTAAAACTTTATAATAAAATGAAATATTATAAGGCAAAAATAATAGAAAGCTGGACACGGCAAACCAACAGAAGAAAAAGAACCCAAGAGAAGGCTCCAAAATCAGAAATCCACTCATTTACAAACTCAGAAGTGCTATAGAAACACTAAAATCAAAATGATTGTGTGTGTGTGTGTGTGTGTTTGTGTAGGGGACCTGGTACAGACCCAATCAGACCCTTTGCAAGCTGCTTCAGTCTCTTTGAGTTCATATGAGCTTTGCCCATGCTGATTTAAAAGACCTTGTTTTCTTGGTGTCTTCCATCCCTTCTGTCTCTAACTAGATTTCTGCCACTTTCATTTGGTTTACTGAGCTCTGAGTGGGCCAAATAATGAAGACATCCATTGAAAGGTAAGGATTGAAAGTTTCTCACTCTCTGCATAACGTCTGTCTGTGGGTCTCTATGTTCAACTGCTACAGAAAGAAGCTTCTCTGGTGACTAAATTAGACATTGATCTATGAGTATAGTGGAATGTCACAGTGACCTTTGATTTTCTTTGTCACCCAATTCTTCCCAAATCCATCTCACTTAATTACCCACCAAAGTTTATGTCCTTTCCCCCTCACTAAAGTCAATTAGTCCTACCCAAATTGTCCTAAATTTATAGCATTTCACTTATCATGATTAGTGTATCAGAGTCCATAGTCAGAGAAAATTAATCTATCCATGCACAGCACTAACAATTGCCAATAGCTCTTCCACTCAGGGCAAACTTTTATGCCTTACTGCCCTCTCCATGCTGGGATTTTATCTGGCTTGGCTTTGTGCAGGTCTTGTTCAATTTGTAAAAACTGTCATAAGTTTCTGTAAAGCTCTCCTGCTGTGTTAGAAAGCATTTTGTTTTAATTTTTTGTTTTCATACACTACTGCTGGTTTATACACTCTTTCTCATCTATCATTAAAAATGATTCCTGGACCTTTAGTGAAGATTATTGTGTGTTACATTTCAATAAGCTGTGTAAAATTTGTTTAATGATGCAAAGATGTTTTGCATTGTTTTCTTTTCCATTTATTTAAGTCTGTGAAGCTGTGTTACTTTGCCTGTGTAAAACACTTGCTGGCCTAATGCAGAGCTAAATGGACAAATGAGAAAGAATGGGAGGTGCTGGCAGGCAGAGTGAATAAAGAGGAAAAATCTTGTGGGAGGTGACTGAGGAGTGACAAAAGAAGAGGCCAGCCATCTAGCTAGACAAACAAAAAAAAAAAAAAAAGGAAAGAAAAGACACACAGAAATAAGGAAAGATAAAAAATAAGGAAAGATAAAAACCCAGAGTCAAAGGTAGATGGAATAAGTTAAGATATGCTGGCTAGAAATGAGCTAAGCTAAGATCAGCCATTTGTAAGTAATAATAAGACTTCATGTATTTATTTGGGAGCTGAGTGGAAGTAAACAAAAATAACAAAGAGTACACAAAACACACACCACACACACACACACACACACAGAGCCAACAACAAGACATGACATGTTACATGCTTTCTTTAGGGTTGAAAATTTTCAAGTCTTTTATCCTTTGTATCTCAGCCAGTTTGTGAGTCTCTATGTTAATTATATATTGAAAACAGTAGTTGTTGATGAGGGTTAAGATATGCACTAATCTGTGGTTTTGCTGATTTGTCATTAGAAGTTGGTTTAATAAAATCATATTGTAAGTTTTTTGTAGGGTCTATATCCTACCTAGCCATAGGTTCCCTACCCTACAGTAATGTCGAAGGAGGATATCACAAGTAGAGCAGTCCTCATACTCCATTTTGTCCTTGCTGATTTTACGAGAATTACTTTTGTGTGTGAGTGTGTGTGTGTGTGTGTGTGTGTGTGTGTGTGTGTGTGTTTTATATCACTTTATTTACCCATTGTCTTTCAATGAAATAAAAAAAGATTTGACTTAAAGTC
The DNA here is from genome assembly GCA_004025045.1 of Sigmodon hispidus. Taxonomy (NCBI): domain Eukaryota; kingdom Metazoa; phylum Chordata; class Mammalia; order Rodentia; family Cricetidae; genus Sigmodon; species Sigmodon hispidus. The sequence continues at coordinate 70,270 of PVIH01006250.1, read as the reverse complement.
CGCTAATGAGAGAGTACATCTCCTGCTTATCCTTCTGGGTTTGTGATACCTTGCTCAGGAGTATATTCTCCAAATCCATCCATTTGCCTGCAAATTTTAGGATATCATTTTTTTCCTACTGCTGAGTAATACTCCACAGCCTATGCTGGAGAGAATATGGAGCAAGGGGAACATTCTTCCATTATTTTTGGGAGTGTAAACTGATTCAGCCACTCTGGAATGCACTATGGCGATTTCTCAGAAAACTGGGAATCAATCTCCCCAAAGACCCAGCAATACCACTATTAGGCATATACCCTAAAGATGCACATTCACACTCCAAAGGCATTAGCTCAACTATGTTAATACCAGCATTATTTGTAATAACAATAACCTGGAAACAACCTAGATGCCCCTCAACTGAGAAATGGATTAACAAGCTGTGGTACAACTACACCAAAATTTCTAAGAGCAACTTCAGTCTATGATTTTGTTTGTAGCCCAAGCTCTCATTTATTACTTTAATTTAGATTCTTACTTTTGGTGCTGATAGGAAAATAGTCCTTCATATTTTCCTGACTTTTGAAACAATTTTCATTTACTATAAGATTATACATAAACCCTAGTTATATTTTACTACTTTCCTTGAGAAACTGAAGTAAAATAAAATTATACTCAGTAGTTATATTTCCTCCAGATGATTGTTATATATCCCAGGTACTTGTTGATCTCTTCTTGTCCATTTTGTACCATTGGATGCATCTTATTTAAGACTAAGTTCTTCAAAATTATTTTCTATTATCTGATGTCATGAATCAAAAGTAGTTTCTACATGTTTAATTTTAATAGTAGATATGAGTATATTTTAATTATAACTAAAAAAATACACATTAATAATAAAAATCTAACTTATTTAAATGTTCAAAAATGGTCATGTAATATTGAGTATTTTTAGACTTGGGCTATAAAATAATGTGATTTCTATTCAAGAGGAAACTACTTTTAAAAGAATTCAGTTGTTATACCATCCAACTATGATTTTCAAATGTATTAAACTTCTAAATCACTTCTTAAAACTTGCAAAACACACATAGTTGTTATTTTCAACTTTTAATACTTAAGCCACCCTAACAAATAGCACCACATATTATCTACAATCAAACCTTATACTTTTGAAAATTAATATAATCAGCTCTTATAGAGCCAGGATCTATGAGAAGGATGAATACTTTCATTTGAAAATATATTTATTTTGTTGTCAATGGCTCATTTCTGCCTTAGTGTACACTTTGTTCATCTGATCCAAATCAGTGTTAAAAAGATACAAACACTAGAACAAACACAAAAATCCATGAGAACTATAAACTATTTTAGATATCTGTTTAATGAATCTGTTGTTTGTTAATTACTCAAAAAGTTGTCATGCTTGAGGAAAGGAACAGAGGAATAAATAAAATCAGAGGTCTTCATTCAAGTATAACAAGGACCTACTAACAATTTTTTGTGCAAAAAAAGAAAAAGAAAATTTATTGGTTTAAATTATATAATAAGGTATATTTCAATAAATAAAATATAATAAGAAATGCACAGTAACCCGGTACATTCTAAATCCTTAATGAAATTTTGATACCATTTTAAAAAGGTTTTTATGCGGGGCTGGAGAGATGGCTCAGCGGTTAAGAGCACTGTCTGCTCTTCCAGAGGACCAGGGTTTGATTCCCAGCACCCACATGGCAGCTAACAACTGTCTGTAGTTCCAGTTCCAGGCAAACACCAAGGCAAATAAATAAATAAAGTTTAAAAAAAAAGGTTTTTATGCAATTTATGTTGATCATACGTTTTTCCCCTCTTGACTGTCTCTCAGATATCCTCACCCCTACTCACCCAACTTCATGTTCTTAGATTAAATGAACTAAACAAAAGTTATAAACAAGTAACAACAAAAACCCATATACACATCACACACAAACAAACAAACAACAATAATAAAAACATGGAATCTGTTTTGTGTTGGCTATCTAGCTACTCCAGAGCATGACAGCTGCCCTGCTAAATGGTTGAAACACATTGTCACTCTATGGCAGAAAACTAAACTGACTTTTTCTACTCCTAGAAGGTATCAGTTGAAAATACTTTGGTTATGGGTGGTATTTTGTGCTCATTTACTTTTCTCTATGCTGGGATTTTGTTTGGCTTGAATTTTTCAGGTATTGTTAATGAGGCCAAGAACTTGAGAGTAGATAGGTCATGGGCTTATAGGAAATTTACTACTATTTTTCTGTTAAATGAACCTAGCACTAAAATGACCCCTAAAGACAAATTGCTTTGCACTTAGGTCAGGGCATCACTGAACCCTCATTAGAGAAAAGTCTTCTTACAGGAGATGGTAATTAATTCAGAAACACACAACTGGACAATATCCAGAGTGAGAGATGTTGGAGCACTCAGTGCTAAGTTGGATATCTTCATCATTCGCCTCCCTTCAGGGTTTGAGAATCTATTAAGAAGGGGTGTAGAAAGTGCCAGAACTATAGGACACTACAAGAAACAACATTCTTAAGATTCAACAGGACTTATGTATATATAAACTAATAGATACTATGACAACATGTACAAAATTTAACATTTTAAGTAAATAAAAGGAACAAATTTATGAAAACATATAATAGATCTGCAATAAGTCTTTCTGCGGAAATTTGTCAAGCACTTTAGGGAAGAGGGTGTTCTGTTTGAATAAATTAAAGAATCCCTGTGCTGGTGACAGGGAGATGGCCAAGTGGGGAAGGATTATAAAAGTCAGTGGAGATAGAAGACACCAAGGAAGCAATGCCTTCTAAATGCAGGACAGATGCACAACATAAAAATTCACAGAGACTGTGGCATTTGCACATTATCTGCACAGATACTAGACTGATGAGATACTAGCACTGAATAGGAAAATTGGAGATTTTTTTCTATTTGTAACCAACATGCTCTCTCCAGTTTGGGACTCTTTGCAAAGGAAAAATTAGGTTTCTCCAACAGAATCTCACAGGGTATACACATCATACACAAGGACAGGTCACATGTCCAACATTGTAAGGCAAAGTCAAAATGAACTCAATGGTGTTTGAGGAGGTTTCTGGTTTTTTGGTTTTCTGGCAGGGGGGTCCCATCTTGTACTGTTTTGTATAGACATAATGTATGGCTTTCTATTTTGGGTTTTTTCTGTATGCATGTACTTCTGAGTGTACTTTGCTTCTCATTATTCTGCCTTCCTCCCCAGCCCCCATGTTTATATTGTTTTAATTTTTTAATTTGCTTGTTTGTTTCCTGAACAGAGAGAAAAAGATATATATTTTAATGGTGAGGGACGATCTGAAGGGAGGCAGGAGGAGAAACTTTAATCAGAATATATTGAATGATTTTAAAAAAAGTGTTTTAAATAAAAAAAAATAGTCTTGTGGGCATGACCCTGGACAATCTTATTATAAAATGTGTCATATCATCAAATTATTTACTTTGCTTTGATAATGAGATTAGCAATATGATTATAGTTTTAAGAACAAAACAAAACAGCAGTGATAATTTTATTATGACTTTATCTGTTATGATAAAATTAAATTAATACTGATTATTACTTTATCAAATAATGTAAATGATATTAAAAATCTCTGAATCTTTGGGAACAGACTGAACAAATTAAATTGAGTGACCCACAATGTAAATAAGCTGTAACATAATTTTGATGTGATTGATGATAGACAACATGTCCTAGCCATTTTCAATATGAACTATACTTTCTGATTAGTTTAGTATTGCTATGATGAAACAACATGACATAAAACAAGTTCAGAAAAAGGCTTATGCGAATTACACTTCCTCATTTCCAGTCTCTGGAGAGAAGTCAACGCAGCAATTCACATAGGGAAAGAGCCACGGAGGAGTGCTGCAGCTTTTGACTTGCTCTTCATGATTTACTTAACCTACTTTCTTATTCTACTCAGGATGGGCGACTAGGAGTGTCCTCGTGCACACTGGGCTAGGCCTTTTCCTATCACTAATTAAGAAAATGCCCTCTGGGCTTACTTACTCTCTGATCTTATGGAAGCACTTTTCTAAATGAAGTTCCCACATTCTGTACTGGCTGGTTTTATGTTAACTTGGCACAAGCTAGAGTCATTAGAGAAGAAGGAGCTTCCATTAAGAAAAATGCCTTAATAAACTCCAGCTATAGGGTATTTTCTTGAGTAGTGATCATCTAGGAAGGGCCTAGACCATTGTGGATGATGCCATCCTTGGGCAGGTGGTCTTTGTTTATAGAAGAAAGCAGTCTTATTAAGCCAACAGAAGCAAGCCAGTAAGCAGCACTACTCCACAGCCTCTGCATCATCTCCTAAACTTAAGGTTTTTGCCCTGCTCAATTGAGCTTCTCTCCTTAGTTCCTTTGTTATTGAACAGCAATATAAAAGTCTAGGCTGAATAAACTCCTTATTCCATAACTTGATGATAGGTCATGGTGTTTCACTACAGCAACAGAAACTCTAAGACAACTCATGTCAGATAAATGTGGTTTATATAAAGTTGGCATTAGACAACCCAACACTTATGTAAAGTTGTATATTAATAATATTTTTTAGAAAAAGAGGAAATACTTTTGTGATGAAATAAGGTTACTAATCTTTATTTTTCTTTTTTTTCTGTTTTTACAAAAAACATGAAACTTTTATCAGAAGTGTTCAAACAGTTCCCTTGTGGGGAAGAGAGAATGACCTGATGTGGTGGGAGCGGGAAGGGACCTTGAATAAGGATATAGAAGGATAGAAAGTCTGACTTCTTTGTTCATAATAATAAAAGAAAAAGAAAAAGAAAAAAAAAGTTAATATGCATAGGCAGTGGTCTGTGTCTTTTATCTTAGCCAATCTAACAGGTTTAAATTGGTATCTCAAAGTTGTTTTGATTTGCATTTCTCTGATAGCTAAAGATGATGAGCACTTTTTCAGGTGCCTTTCAGCCATTCATAATTCTTCTGCTGAGAATTTCCTTTTTAGATCTGAACCCCATTTTTCGTTTGGGTTTTTCAAGGTTTGGGGCTCTAGATTCTTGAGTAAATTAACAAACTGTGGTACATCTACACAATGGAGTAATACTTAGCAGTAAGGAAAAATGATATCCGAAAATTTGCAGGCAAATGGATGGATTTGAAGAATATCCTCCTGAGTGAGGTATCACAAACCCAGAAAGATAAGCAGGGGATGTACTCACTCATTAGTGGACTCTAAACAAACAAACAGACAAACCAACAGGAAAAATACAAAGCATGCCCAAGCTGCAAACCACAACCACTGAACATCTTGGGATTAGAAACATCTTGGACTGACTCCTTGGATCCCACTCTCCCTAGAGGAACACCTGACCCAGTCTTGAGGTTGCGGGGAGAAAACTGGATCTGCCAGGAGTGGAGACTGAACTAAGCAATATTGGGACAGTGGGACCTTGGGACCACCTGCCTCCTGCCTGGGGGGGGTGTTATGGAGAAGAGAGAATAACCTGATGTGTTAGAAGGGGGAAAGGACCTTGAATAAGGATGTACAGGATAGAAAGTATGACTTCTTTGTTCAAAATAATAATAAAAATGAAAATAAATAAAATTAAAAAAGACAATTAATATGCATGTTTTTTCTCTCCTATTTTGGCCCTCTCTATTTAAATTTGAAGTCTATCATTGGCTGTTAGTGTATATAACTATCTTCTCACTAAATATCCTTAAGTAACTCTCAAACATTGTGCTTGTAGGAACTGAAGATCATAATTTAAGAACTTGAAACAAAATCATTATTTATATAACTAGTTATGTATTTTACTGGTCATCTCCCCATGGAGAATGCAGACTATTCTGAATCATCTCTAATTTGCTGAAACCTCCATTGATATAATCACCGCAAAATCCATTGTATTGCTTGTATATATAATACATAGCTTCTGACCAGTTACAACATGGACTTTTTTATTATTTATTATTATTATTATTATTATTATTATGAACAAAGAAGTCACACTTTCTATCTTGTATATCTTTATTCAAGATCTTTTCCCCCTTCCCAACACATCAGGTCATTCTCTCTTCTCCACAACTCCCCCACACCCCACCTCCAGCCCCCCTCCCAGCAGGCAGCAGGTGGTCCCAAGGTCCCACTGTCCCAATATTGCTTAGTTCAGTCTCCACTCCTGGTAGATCCAGTTTTCTCTCTGCAACCACAAAACTGAGTCAGTTGTTCCTCTAGGGGGAGTAGGATCCAATGAGTCAGTCCAAGATGTTTCTGATCCCAAACTGTTCATTGGTTGTGGTTTGCAGCTTGGGCATGCTTTGCTCTTTTCTTGTTGGTTTGTCTATTTGTTTGTATAGAGTCCACTAATGAGTGAGTACATCCCCTGCTTATCTTTCTGGGTTTGTGATACCTCACTCAGGAGAATATTCTTCAAATCCATCCATTTGCCTGCAAATTTTAGGATATCATTTTTCTTACTGCTGAGTAGTACTCCATTGTGTAGATGTACCACAGTTTGTTAATCCATTCTTCAGTTGAGGGACATCTAGGTTGTTTCCAGGTTCTTGCTATTACAAATAATGCTGCTATGAACATAGTTGAACTAATGCATTTGGAGTGAGCTGTTATTCATTCATTGTCAGAATGAATGTAAAGAACTCTAGAATCAAATATCATACCCTAAACAATTGATCCTGTTACTTTGTTTATTTACTTGGACAGTTAAGGTTCAGAGTTTTAGTTCCTTTACTATTGAAAAATGTTAAGTAACACATTATTTAAAATAATCTTCCACATTAGTATATCAATGTAATTATAATTATTTGTGAGCATTAAACCCCAGTAAAAAACAAAAACAAAATCATTTAATTAAAAAGTAATATGTCTACTAAGAATAATTTAAATCCATATCTAGAAGTTTTGCTACTCTTTCTATTATTCATCATGATTTACTATATAATTGATAAATTTTATACATTGACATCATCTGCAATCATGCATGAATTTATTCATATCCCACTTACTTTCAAAAGGAAATTAGTAGATATGCCATATAAGTGTAATAAAGTAAGTTCAGATACTATTAATAAAAGATTTGAATAAATCATAAAGGGGAAATGGAACCATTTTAAATTTTGATGTAATTATGTCACAGTCAAGCACAAGCGACCACTAAGTTGCACAGTAATCAAAAAATATGAGGCCTTCTAAAATAGATATGAAGAGGCTTTTACCTAAAATTTAGGAAATCTCATCTACATATTTGTAATTTATAAATGTTCTTGTCTCTCAGTGACGTTATAGTTCTCCATATCATGGTTGCTTTCATGATAGCAGCTAGCAGAAATGAAGCTCAGAAAAGAATGTAAGTCAACAGGTTATGGCACCACCTCTACAGACTACCATTTTAGAAATTCATATCTGAATCACAGTACTTGCACAGACTGGGGACATTTTCAATAACTCTATTATTGGCATGAACCACATCAGTCAATTATAAACTGATAAATAAAAAATGGGTCACCTAAAATGTCTTAAATTATCTCACCTAGTTCAGTTTTCTTATAATGATCCAAGGAAAGAGTATAGATTAGTATTGGTTTGAAAAATAAAAGAGTATTTTTGGTTGTGAGCTTAGTCTTTAACGGCTGACCCACCTCTCCAGCCAATCAACTGAAGAATGGATTAAGAAACTGTGATACATCTACACAATGGAGTACTACTCAGCAGTAAGAAAAAATGATATCCTAAAATTTGCAAGCATATGGATAGATTTGGAGACTATCTTCCTGAGTGAGGTATCAAAAACTCAAAAAGTTAAGCAGGAGATGTACTCACTCAATAGTGGACTGTAAACAAAAAGCAAAGCATGCCCAAGCTGCAAACCACAACTACTGAACAGCTTGGGATTTGAAGCACCTTGGACCTACACCTTGGAGCCTATTCCCTCCAGAGGAACATCTGACTCAGTCTTGATGTTGGGGTGAGGAAAGCAGATCTGCCTGGAGTGGATGCTGAATTAAGCCACCTTGGGACTTTGGCACCTCCTGTGATTAAAGTGACAGGGAGAAAAGAGAGTGACTGGAAGGAGTGGGAGGGGGAAGGGAGTTAGAACAAGGAGATACATGGATAAAAAAAAGAGAGAGAGAGAGACTTTATACATAATAAACAAAAAAACAAAAAGAATGAGCTATCTCCTAAGCCAAATCAATAAAAAACTAAAGAAAAAAAAAAGAAAAAGAGTAAAGTAATTCAGATGAAGAATTATACTGTTTGATATCAGATTTTTTAAACAACATTTTTTAATCAAATTTAAACAATTAAGAAAGAGTCATAGAGAACAAACACTATTTAGAAAGGCTTTCAAGTCTGGTATTCCAGTAAAAATAGCACGTCTTGATCACCTTGAATATTCTGGTTTTTGAGAATTTTTATGTGACTTTAAAATACAAATTTAATTGTATCATTGAATAAGACTATTGCTACTTTCAAACAGCAGAGCACAATACAGGTGACTGCACACCTAAAAATGTAATAGACTGATGAGGGTGAGAGCTACAAGACTGGAGAGAACAGTTTCCTACCAAAAATTTCCAATGAAAGAAGATGATGCTTAATATTTTCCATAATATCACAAAGTCCCAGAGATCACTGGGATAGGTTGATTAAAAACACTGCTGAAGAACAATTGTTGAAAAGTTTCACTTAAAGAGTACAGAATTTTATCCTGTCTTTTAAAATTGGGATGTAGAATATATCAGACAAGTAAGTCTGTAGTAGCATGTATACAAAGTATCATGTATTCAAATTATATTCATGCTCTGTTAGCTAAATAATTACTCAGACTTTTGTTTGATTATGAACATAGTTTATGTTATTTTACACTTATGAAATATGTTTTAGTTATGTTAATTTAAAAGTGCCAAAATATTATTTTTCATGTGATCCTCAAAAACAAGTGTTATTTTATGGAAATCAATATTATAGCAATATTATTGCTATCATACAATAAAACTTCAGCCACAAGCAAAAGCATAAACTGGGAAGAAAATGAGCATTATAATGTTAAGTGATGTATATGTTTGAAAGTCAAATTACAAAATTGTTTTCAAATTTTACTTTGGACTTCTAAGCATTTTGTCTTTCAAGGAGTAGAAGATATGGGGCTCAAAACACATCTTAGCACAGGTGTTTAGAGATGATTACTCCTCCCTTTTAATAGTTAATTAGAAATATTCAAAAGAAAATGATTTCACTTTGAAAACAATTAAAATTCCATATCCACTCTTTAAACAAGAGCAGGTAGTTGTATTAAATTTCTTATATGCAATTTAAAGTCTCATAAACTGTCACATTATTTTTTTTAGAAAATCCAATTTAATTAACTCTATTTTATATGCAAAGAAAACAGTAACAAGGAGATTGGGACACTCAGAACTTTTCATTGAGAATTTAAAAAACACTGCTTATTACAACAGAGTTAAAATTTATCAACCACAAAATGACAAAATTTTACTGTAATTTTAATTTTTTTCTGAATCATAATGAATACAATTTTCTTTGTAAATTGTTTGAACATGAACATTTTTAAGTATTTCAAAGACTTACATCATCATTACTCCCCATTAGCTTAACTGTTATATAATCATTGTTTTTGAAAGTAGTGTTTTTATTTATGAGGTAAGTGGTAGTCAATATTTACATTCCAAAAAGCATTCTCCTTTGAAGCTAACAGACATCACACCATTATTTACCAGCCTATGTTCCCTTAAGTATTATTATAATGCATTTCCTTTGATATATTTATGTCCCTTGATGTCAATTAACTAAATGGAAGCTGTCATTCTTAGCAGCATCTTTATTTCTGAGTCTGCTGTGTCATCTGTCAATATGTCAACAAGAAAAAGGTAGTGGTTGTTGAACTTTTGAGAATATTTTCCATAATTTCTATTTTATTTTCTTGGTGTAGATTTAAGCCATATTCTCTTCAAATAATTTTAATTATCTGAATCTCCCAAATTTACAAACAGATAAAAAATTCAAAGTATGTATTTATTTGTTGCATCTGTTCAGCATCAAGAATGAAGTATAATGTTTAAAAGAACAGATGAAGCATGGTTTCTACTGAAAGGAGAAATTTAGAGTTTATTTAAAGTTTAAAGCCTAGAAAAGCATGATAGACTGTAGTAAGCATATGCTGTAAATGAGAAATGCCAGTTAAGATTCCTCACTAACATCACCCTCATAGATTTGAGGATGTTTCCTCTGCACTAGGTTTCCAAACAATCCCCACAAATGCCCTCCATTTCCATGTCTCTGGCCATACTCTCTCCCTCCAGCTTTCAAACCTGCCAACTCCTGCTACCATCACTACTTGTCCCCAATCCACCTAAAATATCTGCTGTATTTACCTTCCTAGGGAGACTGATGTTTCCCTACATGGCTTTACTCTTTACCTAACGTTTCTGGATCTGTGAAGTTCAACTTGCTTATAATTTGCTTAATAGAAAAATGTTCATTCCATATTATTCTTCTGTTTCTCTATTACATCACTCTGGATGATATTTTTCTAGTTGAATCTATTTGCATATGAATTTTCTGATTTCATTTTTTTAAACATCTAAGTAGTATTCCATTGTACAAATGTATTATATTTTCTTCATCCATTCTTTAAACTCAAAGCAATATTGATTTCCACATTGACTATACACGTTGCACCCACACCACCAAAAAAGTAGTGTCCCCTTTGTTTTATTGCAGTAATTCATGTGCAGGCTTTAAAGCAGGGAAAAAATAAAAAAAAAAAAAAAATCTTGAAAATACAATAATGAAATATACCTCAGCTTGGTATTTTTTCTTTCATTTTTTTTAATTTAAAAAGGTTTCGACCATATCTACCACTGCTTCCCCTCCCTTTCCACCTTACAGTCCCTCAGTTGTCCTTCTCTCACCTCATGCGCCTATCCATTCCCCGAAATGGGCAAGGAGGCCCAAGGTGGTTCAGTTCAGTTTGGCATATCCAGTCGAGGTTGGTCCAAGTACTTCATATTAAGGCTGTGTAAGGTGTTTCTCTGTAGAGAATGGGCTTAGAGATGTCAGTTCATGCACCAGGAACATAGTTTGATTCTACTGCAAGAGGCTCCCCAAACTGCCCACGCCATTTGATAGTCACATACCTTTGAAAGGTCTAGTTCCTTTCCATGAAGGGCCCTCAGCTTTTGTTTCAGAGTCAGTGAGCTCCCAATAGCTACGATCAGCTGTCTCTGTGGGTCTCCTCCTCATGATTCTGATCTGTTGATAATATATACTCTCTCCTCCCTCTTCAGCTTGACCTGGAGTTCCACCTGGTACTTAGGTACAGATCTCTGCTTCAGCCTCTATCCATTACTGGATGAAAGTTTTGCAATGATATTTAGCGTGTTCATTCATTGATTATAGGGTAAGTCCTGTTTAGGCACCCTCTCCACTATTGCTTGGAGTCCTAACCAATCAGTTCTTGTAGGTTTTTGGAGGTTTCCGTCATACCAGGTTTCTTTCTAACCCCACAGTGGTTCTATCAAGATATTCATTTCTTTGTTCTCCCTCTCTGTTGCTCCACTCAACCATCTTCTTCTCTCATGATTTGTTTCCACCTCCCCTTGCTAGTTTCCCATTATGATCTCAATATATTCAGGAGATCTTCTTTATTTCCCCTTCCCAGAGGGATCCCTAAATGTCTCTCTTAAGTCCCTTGTGTTACCTACCTGTTCAGAAGTTCTGGTTTGCAGCCTGGATATCCTTTACTTTATGTCTAAAATCCACTTATGAGTGAGCACATAGCATATCTATATTTCTCAGTCTGTGTTACCTCACTCAGAATGCTCTCTGAATCTGAATTCATTCATTTGCCAGAAATTTTTAATATGGCTTTTTTTTAACTGCTGAGTAAATGTAAATGTACTTACTTACTTCTTTGTGTAAATGTACCACAATTTTTTAATTCATTGTTTAGTTGAGGGGCTTCTAAGTTGTTTCCAAATTCTGGTTATTATGAATAATGCCTAATAATATTTTCACAGGTGTTGGATCAGGCTTTCTAGGGTCTGGCTAAGATCATATTAGTTTAGCCATATTTTAACATGGCACAGTTTTTGAAAAAAAAAGTATTCAGATAATAATTAACTCAGTTCCAAGTGCACAATTTAGGACATGATTACATTGGGATTTCTTTCAAAGTATGCCAGGTTCCTTTCAACAGAATAGATACCTTTGACTTGGAAATAATGCCTTAGATTGAGGGTATAGGACCCTTGACAGAGGTAAACATAATGTCTGTGGGTGTCAGGATTGGCCTGGCCCTTAGATAACATAGTTACTTAGGCAGGTGGAAAGCACAAGGGAAATCACCTGTAAGAGTGGGGTTTTTGGTCTAAAAAGAATGCTCAAGATTTAGGGGGGAAAGTTTTAGATAACAAAAAAATAAATTGTGGGATTTACAGGCTGAGCCTGTCTCATCAAACAGCAAAGAATCAACAGTGTATAAACCTATTAGTCAATCCTAGTATTCCAAAAAGAGCAGCTTCATACCTCATTCTGTTGGAGAGGTAAACTGGCTTCTCCGGTTTTCATAACATCTTTATACTCTCTACATTCTACATTCTTGCCAACATATGCTATCACTTGTGTTGTTGATCTTCAGTATTTGGACAGCTTAAAGATAGAATCTCAACACAGTTTAATACACATTTTCTTAGAATGTTAAATATTGTTTTTAAGTGTTTCTCAGCCATTGAAATTTATCTCTTGAGAATTTCCTATTAAAATATTTATTTCAAATTTTAATACAAATATTTTTTAAAATATCTGGTTTCTTGAGTTTCTTATATATTTTGAATATTAGACTTTTATGTAAATTTGATAAAAATGTGTAATCTATAGGTTGCCTCTTTGTTTGATGGTGTCTGTAATAGTTTCTGGCCTGGAGTAGCCCCACAATTCAGATCAGCTGTCTCAAATAGAGAGCCCACAGCTGCTTGGTCCCATATAATTGCACAAAATCCTATGTTAATTTTGTGCTGTTCAACTTGTGGCTCAGGCATATTGCTTGCTAGCTCTTACTACTTAACTTATTTTTATTCAACTATGTCTAGACATCCCATGTCAGGTGTTCTTTTCTTTACAGAAGCTTTTCAGTTTCAAGAGTTCCCATTTAATTGTTGATCTTAGTGCCTGCCCTATTAGGATTTTCCCAGAAATTTGTCTCTGTAACAATGTTGTGTCAAAACTTTTCTCATGTTCTATCTTTTCTACAAAGTTCATTATATCTGGTATAATGTTGACACCTTTGAGTTACTTGGACCTAAGATTTGTACAGAGTGATGAATATAGATTTACTTATATTCCTCTACATTCAGACATCCAATTTGACTAGTTTTATTTGTTAAAAATGCTTTCTTTTTATCAATGTGTATTCTGCCTCTTTTACAATTCAAACTCAGGTGTTCATAGTCATGTGAATTCATGTCTGGGTCTTTAGTTTGATACCATTGGTCAACATGTCTTTTATGTTAATATCATATGGGCTTTATTGCTATAACCCATATATCATGTTATACAACTTAAAATCATGGATAATGACATCTTCAAAAGTTACTTTATTATTTAATTTTTAGCTACCTCATGTTTTGTTTTGTTTTTCCATATGAAGTTGGGTATTGTCCTCTCAAGGTTTCTGAAGAATTGTGTTGGATATTAGGGTAATTGTGTCCTCATAAGAAGAATTTGGCAATATTCTTTCTGTTTCTACTGTGTGAAACACTTTGAGGAGTAATGGTAGTAATTCTTCTTTGAATGTCTGGTAGAATTCTAGACTGAATGCATCTAGACCGGGGTTTTTTTACTTGGGAGGCTTTTATTGACAGCTTCAATTTTCTTTAGGGTTATAGGTCTGTTTAGGTAATTAATCTGGTTCATTTAATTTTGGTAAATGGTGTCTGGCCAAAAAGCTGTCCATTTCTTCTAGGTTTTCCATTTTTGTGGAGTATAGATTTTTAAATTATGATCTGATAATTCTCTGTATTTCCTGGGAGTCTGTTGTTATGTCTCCCTTTTCATTTCTGCTTTTGTTGATTTGGATACTCTCTCTGCTTTTTGGTTAGTTTGGATAAGGGTTTATCTAGCTTGTTAACTTTCTCAAAGAGGAAACACTTTAATTCATTGATTCTTTGTATTGTTCTTTTGTTTGTTTGTTTCAGTTGTATTGATTTCAGCTCTAAGTTTGATTATTTCCTGCCATGTACTCCTTCTAGGTAAGTTTGCTTTTAATTGTTCTGAGGCTTTCAGCTGAGCTGTTAGTTCTCTAATGTGGAATGTCTCTAGGTTTTTCATATAGGCATCTAGTGCTATGAATTTTCCTCTTAAGACTGCTTTCATTTTGTCACAAGTTTGGGTATGTTGTAGATTCATTTTCATTAAATTCTAGAAAGATTTTAATTTGTTTTGTAATTTCTTCCTTGACCCAGAGGTGGTTCAGTTGAGTGATGCTTACTTTCCATTATTTGGTAGGCTTTCTGTGATTTTTAATGCTCTTGAACTTTAACTTTAGGCTCTGGTAGTCCAATATGATACAAGGAACTATTTTCATTTTATGTATCTGTTGATATTTTCTTCATGACCAATTGTGTGATCAATTTTAGAGAATGTTCCATATGGTGCTGAGAAATATGTATATTCCTTTGCATTTGGGTGGAATCTTCTGTAAATATCTATTAAATCCATTTGCATCATAACCTCTGCTATGTTCCTTATTCCTCTGTTGAATCTCTGTCTTGTTGACCTATCCAATGGTGAAAATGGGGTATTGAATTCTCCCACTATTAGAGTGTGAGAATTATGTGGGATTTGAGATTTAGTAGTGTTTCTTTTACATAGATATGTGACCTTATATTAGAGGCATAAATACTCAGGATTGAAATCTCCTCTTGATCAATTTTTCCTGTGATGAATAATTAATGTCCATCTCGGTCACTTTTAATTGATTTTAGTTTAAAGTCTTCTTTATTAGATATTAGGATGGCAACACCAGCTTATTTCTTAGGGCCATGTGATTGGAAAACCTTTTCTCATCTGTTTACTCTGAGTCTATGTCTGTCTTTGTGGTTGAGGTGTGTTTCTTGTATGCAGCAGAAAGATGGCTTCTGTTTTTGTATCCATCTTAATATTGTGTGTCTTTTATAGGGGAGTTGAGTCCATTGATATAGTAACCACTGATTGATATATTTCCTGTTATTTTGGTGGTAGCTTCCATGTATTTCCCTTC
This sequence comes from Sigmodon hispidus, assembly GCA_004025045.1. NCBI lineage: Eukaryota > Metazoa > Chordata > Mammalia > Rodentia > Cricetidae > Sigmodon > Sigmodon hispidus. Next base: position 54,967 of record PVIH01006250.1, on the reverse strand, counting down.
CTTGGGCTTTTCTTCTGTGGGATTATTGATTTTTTGGCGTTTCATGGGTGTATCTAGGATCCTTATGTTGGAATTTTACTACTAATGCTTCTGGGTGGCCAGATTGTTAGATGGGTATTTTTTCAGTCTGACTTTGTCATGAAATATCCTGTTTACTCCATTTATGGTGAATGATAATTTTGCTGGGTACAGTAGTCTAGGTGGACAGCCATGCTTTTTTAGTGTCTGTATAACTTCTGACCAAACCCTTCTTGCTTTCATCATTTTCATTGAATAGTCAGGAGTTATTCTGATAGCTCTGCCTTTATAGGTAAGTTAGCCCATTTCTTTTGCAGCTCTTAAAATTTTTTCTTTGTTCTGTATGTTTCGTGGCTTGATTATTATGTTACAAGTGAACATTTTTTGGGTCCTATCTCTTTGGTGTTCTGTAAGCTTCTTGTATCTTCAGGGTCATTTCCTTCTTTAAGTTAGGAAAGTTCTCTTCTATGATTTTGTTGAAAACATTATCTGTGCCTTTGAGCTGTTAGTCTCCTCCTTCTTCTATTCCTATTATTCTCAAATTAGGTCCTTTCATGGTGTGCCAGATTTCCTGAACATTTTGTTTTATGGCTATTTTGATCTTAGTATTTTCTTTGATAGGTGTATCTATTTTCCATACTGAGTTTTCAACTCTAGAGATTCTCTCTTACATCTCTTAGATTCTGTTGGTTATGCTTATATCTGTAGTTTCAGCTCTTTTCTTCAGATTTTCTATTTCCATCATTGCTTCATTTTGTGCCTTTTTTTTAATTGCTTCTTTTTCAGGTTTTAGTTCCTGAAATGTTTCTTTCATTTTTTGATTTACCTTTTCTTGGATTTCTTTCAAGGATTTGTTCATCTCTTCCAGTTTTTTGTTTGTATTTTCTTCTATTTCTTTAAGGGATTTTTTTATATCTTCTTTGAATGCTTCAATAATCTTCATAAAGTTGTTTTTGCTGTTGGTTCCTTCTGTTCCCTCTTCATTGCTCTGTTGTGGTCTTGTAGTTGTAGAATCTTCAGTGTCTTCTTATGTTGCCTTGTTTTTCTTTATATTGTTATATGTAGTCCTGTACTGGTGTCTGCCCATGGATTCAATGGTTCATGATTAGTCATCTCCTAGTCAGTTGTGGCAAGAGGTCTTGTGTGTCTCCTGTCTCCTCTAAGCAAGGCGTCTTCTTGATCTCTGAAGCTGTTTAGGACAGGGGTCTAAATATCAAGCCTCAGTCCTTCTCTGATTTCACAGTTTGCCCTGAAGTTGGGGCCCGGCCATGCAAGGTCCCCTCTTTTAGGTGATGCTCAAGGAACCCCTCACAGCCAATCCATAGCTCCTGTCTGCTAGGGAGAGCCTGAGATCAGACTCTAGAGCTGACCATGGTCCCGGAGAGGCACTCTCCGAACGGGTGGTCTAGGTGATGGAATCTGCTCACCTCTGGACAGGGGTCTGAATTTCAAAGGCCTCAATCTTTCTCTATTTTTTTCTTAATTTTTAGGGATTTATTCATATTCTCTTTACAGGCCTCTATGACCTTCCTATAGTTGGTTTTATGGTCTCCTACTTGTGCTTCAGCTATATTGAAATATTGATGACCTGATATTCTAGGATAGCTGAACTCTGATAGAGATATTTTGGCTTGGCTATTATTGATTGTCTTCTTATGCTGGCCTCTAGGCATCTGGGTTTGGGATGATTATAGATATAGTTGCTGATTTCTGCCTAGAAGCAACCCTGAAAATTGTGTCTTTGGAAAGAGAGAGTAGAGAATGTCGATGGACAGTCTACCTGGACTGTAGATGTGGCCTGTGCTTGAGTAAAGTATATCTCCTGTTTTGAGGAATGGAACAAAGCAATGAGGTTATGATAGGACATGTGGGTGTATGGGGGTGATCCACAGGAGACTTGTACATGGGGAGGGGAAGCTGCAGCTGGTGTTCAGTTTCAGTGCTAGGGTCCACCCTGAACATTGGATCTTGGATAAGGCACAGTAGAAATTGTATCTGGCAGCCTACTTTGAAGAATAAATTTAATCCAGAAACATGTATACAAAATAATCATTAGAATCAAAATGTATATGTAAGATACTTTCATTTTTTTCTATTTTTAAAGAATAGTTATCCTTTATTCTAGAAAACAAATTTATTCTTAACTGTTTGTTGCAGACAAAACCATTAAAGTACTTATCTTCAATTTTTCTCATGGACCTCTGCTGAATTTTACCTCTTTTCTCACTTCATAGCAAACATTTAATTATACCGTGTCTGATAAAATTTTAAACAAATTCACTAAATGAATAAATGTACCAAGATTTTTTTAATTGTTGTATTTTAAGTCCCTAAAATACCTTCTGTTTTGGATGAATTATTTTATTGATGGTGGTTTCTTTGGTTTTCTGTCCTGTCAGTAACTTTATTAATATCTTCCCAATTTGGGGAAATTTTTTTTCTAATAGTTGTATTTTAAGTTTAGAATATTGAAATGATGTTGCTTTTCAAAAAGTAAGTGAGTCACTAGTCTGAATATGAAGTCATCATGCTCTTTCTGTAATCACAAAGTGGAAGAAAGGGAAGAATATCATTATATTATGTTAGTGTCTTGATTTGAGTTTTCAATCAGATAGTGCTGGGATTTTTTTGTTTGCTTGTTTGGGTTTTTTTTCTGATAGGATTTATCTGTTCCAACAAAAAATTCAAAAGTACATGAACATTGAACCCTGTAAGAGTTAGAATGTGGAATGGGAATGTGTTTCTGACTTATAGTAGGCAACTTGAAGTATGCTAGAAGAGAAGTGAACTGTAAAGACACTTCCACATCAGCATTGCTTCCTATGGCCTTGGTGTTTCAGAAAATCTCTCTATGGAAGAAGAATCACTAGCCTGCGGCAGGCCTCTGATGTCCTTTAACATTCTGTTCTCAATCAACTGTACAATGAACACTATATCATCATGGTTAATCATAGTTTAGAAAATGCATTATTTTTAAGCAACAAGTATGCAAAATAGAAACCTGAGTGGTATATGTAAACATAGAAAATTTGCGAGTTATTAAATAGCTCTAGAATTTGAAAGTAATGATCTTATGAGCTGTGTTCTAATACTATCTCCAATTAAATGGATCAGGCTTTCCAAATTTTGTTTTTGAAATAATATATTATAGAAAGATATCACTTTAGAAGATTTTAGAGAGTCTAGCTTAAATAACTGACTTAGAACTATGTCATTATTTGTGTTAATTATTTGTGTTGTTGTGAACTTGGCACAAGCTAGAGTCAGCTTGGAGGAGGGACACTCAGTTAAGAAAGTACATACGTAATATCAGTTATGAACAAGACTGTAGGGAACTTTCTTAATTAGTGATTGTTTGGGGTGATGGAAATGCAAAGCCTATGAACAGGTGATCTTGAGCTCTGTGTGAATGCAAGCTGGTAAAAACAAACTAGCTAATCCACTAGCTTTTGTGTCTTCTATTCTTCCTGTGGTAAGGTTACTGAAGCATGCAAACATACTCAGTTCCTTTTAAAACAAAACAAAACAAAACTTTTTTTTATGAATAAACTCAAATTTTATATCCATGTATATTCTTGTTCAAGCTCCCTTCCACATCCTATACCTTCCAGTCTCTCTCTCTTCTCCACATCTCTTATCTCCTCTCCAGCAAGGGCAGGAGTTCCCAAGGTCCCAATATGGCTTAGTTCAGCATCCGCTCCTGGAAGATCCAGTTTCCTCACCCTAAAATAAAGACTGGGTCAGATGTTCCTCTGCAGGGAGTGGGATCCATGGTGCCAGTCCAAGGTCTTTTAGATCCCAAGCTGTTCAGTGTTTGTGGTTTGCAGCTTGGACATGCTTTGTTTTTTGCTTTTTTTTTAAGAGTCCACTAATGAGTGAGTTCATCCCCTGCTTATCTTTCTGGGTTTGTGATACCTCACTCAGGAGGATATTCTCCAAATCAATCCATTTGCCTGCAAATTTTAAGATATCGTTATTTCTTGCTGCTGAGTAGTACTCCATTGTGTAGATGTATCACAGTTTGTTAATCCATTCTTCAGTAGAGGAGCATCTAGGATGTTTCCAGGTTCTTACTGTTATGAATAATGGTGCAATGAACATAGTTGAGGTAATGCCTTTGGAGTGTGAAACTGCATCTTTAGGGTATACACCCAGGAATGGTACTGCTGGATCCTTGGGGAGATTGATGCCCAGTTTTCTGAGAAACTGCCATACTGCATTCCAGAGTGGCTGAACAAGCTTTCACTCCCACCAACAATGGAGGAGTGTTCCCCTTGGTCCACATCCTCTCCAGCATAGGCTGCCATCTGTGTCTTTGATCTTAGCCAATCTGACAGGTGTGAGGTGGTAACTCAAAGTTGTTTTGATTTGCATTTCTTTGATGCCTGAAGATGTTGAGCACTTTTTCAAGTGCCTTTCAGCCATTTGTAATTCTTCTGCTGAGAATTACCTTTTTAATTCTGAAACCCATTTTTTGATTGTGTTATTTAAGGTTTGAGAGCTCCAGTTTCTTGAGTTCTTTATATATTTTAGAGATCAGACCTCTTGTAGGGTTGATGAAAAATTTTTTCCTATTCTGTAGGCTGTCGTTTTGTCCTATAGACTGTGTCCTTGGTTTTACAGAAGCTTCTTAGTTTCAGGAGGTCCCACTTATTGATTGTTTTTCTAAGTGTCTGTGCCACTGGTATTATAATTAGGAAGTGGTCACCTGTGCCAATTCATTGGGTGGTTTTTCCCACTTTCTTTTCTATCAAGTTCAGTGTGGCTGGGTTTCTGTTGAGGTCTTTGATCCACTTGGGTCTGAGATTTTGCAGGATGACAGGATTGGATTTTTTTTTATTTTCTACACACTACCATCTAGCTATGCTAACACCATTTGTTAAAGATACTATCTTTTTGACATTGAAGACTTTGGGCCTCTTTGACAAAGATTAGGTGTCATAGGTTTTTGGATTAATGCCTGAATCCTCAATTCGATTCCATTGATCCACAAGTCTGTTTTTATGCCAGTACCAGGCTATTTTTATTACTGTAGCTCTATAGTATTATTAGTTTTTTTGCACATGGCGCATGATTGGAATCTCAACACCGGGAGTACCATGCAAGTGTTTATTACAGCAGTGGGCAGAGACAGGGGCAGAAGGGAGCAGAGAGAAAAGAGAAGGGGAGGGGACTCCTGTGAGCCCTTTCTTTAAAAGGCTGGGTGGCCCCATGTTTGCATCGCCACACCCAGGGGCATGATTGACTCTGTTACATTCCAGGTGAATGGAAGCTTTGGAAATCCTTACAAATATAACTTGAAGTCAGGGATGGTGATGCCTCCTCAGGTTCTTTTGTTGAGCACAATTGTTTTGGCAATCCTGTCTTTCCTGTTTTTCCAAATAATATTGAGTATTGCTCTTTCCATTTCTGTAAAAAATTGTGTGGGGATTTTGATGGGAAGTGCACTGAATCTGTAGATTGTTTTTTGTAGAATTGCCATTTTTACTATGTTGATCCTACCTATCCGTGAACATGAGATATCTCTCCACTTTCTGATATCCTCTTCAATTTCTTTCTTCAGTGTATTTTTCAGTTAATGACTGGCTTGTTTTCAATTGCTTTTATATTTTGTTAGTTTTTAATATTAGAATGTTGAATAGATTCTTTTTCCCATTCTTCCTTCTTTCCTAAAACGATTGTTTCAACTTTCCCATCCTAGAATACATCACTATTTCCTCACACTTAGGTTTTCAACATTTAGCTGAGGTGCCCTGCTTACAGGTTCAGAGGGTCTGTCCATTATCATTATCTTGGGGAGCATAATGGAGTTTAAGCAGACCTCATACTGAAGAGGTAGCCACCAGTTTTATATTTTGCAGGCACCAAAATTTAACTGAGACACTGGGTGGTTGTTAAGCTTATAAAATCTGAAAGTCCACCTTCTCCAGAGTATACACTTTCTCCAACAAAGCCATAACATTCAAACTACCTCATTTCACTCCCTGCCTCCCATAACATTGTAACAATATCATAATACAATATGCACTTAGTACAATTTCAAAAATCCCCATGATCTATCACAGTCTCAACAATGTGTTAAAATTCAAAATCTTTCTGAGATGTATGGCAATCTCCTAACTGTAAGCTCCTTTAAAATCCAATTTAAAAAAAACAAAAACAAAAACATATCACATGCTTCCAACATATAACATTACAGGATTTCAAAACATGAGGAAGATAGTATAGCAGAGAAACACTTGACCAAAGCAAGACCTAAAACGAGCTGGGAAAACTTCAAACTTTGCAGTTCCATATCTGATGTCAAAATCTTCTTCAAATTTTGTTGACTGCAACATACTTCTTTCTTTTGGGCTTTTCCCTCCTCCTTGGTAGTGGCTCTCCTCTCATTAGCAGATATCCCTTGACTTTGGCATCTCTATTATCTTGGATTCTCCAAGTCAATCTAGGCTTCAACTTCACATCTTCACACAATGGTCAATTTAGGCCTCCACTCAGAGAAGTGACTCATATGTGCCTGACCAAAGTGGCTTTATTCTATAATACCTTTCTTCTATCTTTGACATTAAAGCTTCCAAGTTCTGCTTCATGTTGGGGCTGAAACCTGGCCCTTTATTCAGTTACATCTTAACCAGCCTTATGTCTTTCACTCTTCAAGCTTTGTTGTCCTGAAACTGTTAGGGTACATGACAAGTCGCCCAAAGATCACTTGTCATGATGCAATCAGCAAGAGTATTTTTTTATCTCAAGAATTAAGGTACCAGCATGCTGGGACCATGTATCAAACACAAACAAAAAAAAAATGGTGAGCCCTTAGAAAAGCTTATAGGCTAAAAGCAGTATGATCATTCTAAGATTTACTTATGTGAGTGGAAATTATATTAGTACTTTTCTAATTGGTTAGAGCTTTCAGGTGTTGTCTATTGCAATAACTTTTCCATTCTTGGGTAAGTCTGGACAAGTCCCAAGTACTTCCAGTTCTCTTCATTTCAAGTAGCAGAAACTGAGACCTATTTCTCAACCATGTGATTAAGGAGCCTGCCATGATATTTGCCTGGCCTTCTCAGAAACTTGCTCTATAGACTAGGCTGGCCTCAAACTAAGAGATCTGCCATCCTCTGCCTCCTCAGTGATGGAATTGAAGGTGTGTCCCAAACATGTGGCTCTAAGCATTTTTTAATTTTTTTTTACAAGTTGGAAACTCAGATGGTGGATTTTGCCCTGAGGTTACTACTTCCTAAATTCCATTATTTTTATCAGTTTATGTTCTTGAACATGGGAAAGAGGTTCTTTTCACTTTATGTTCCTTTTCTCCTCAAAATTTATATTTTCTAATATACCCTACTCAGCTTATTTCTTTTCATCATAAATATTTATAAACATAAACGCTAGTATTTATATGACAGATTCTATAATAGGCTATTTTGAGATTTCTTTTGCCAATGAGTTGAGATAACATTCTTTACTTCAGCCTCTGACTAACTCTTCAAATCAGGGCAAAAAGTAATTATTTTCTAAACCAAATTATTACAACAGTGACCTCTCAGCAACATACTCAAATTCTTTTCCTTTGAGAAAGCTTGAGTAAGTTCTGATAGTTCATATAACACTTAAAAACTCTGTCTTCCAGGCTCCTACCAGTAGGCCCTGTTAAACAGTGTTTAAAGCATTCCACTACTTTTATAACATAAAGTACCAAAGTCCACATTTCTACAAATAAAAGCATGATCAGTCCAATACAGAAATGCCTCAGTCCATGGTATCAACTTCTGTCTTATTTAGGTATTTTATTGTTTTTAAATGACACCTTGACCACAGCTCTTCTAAAGAAAGCATTTAACTGGAATAGTTCACTTACAGTTTTAGAGGTTCAGTCCATTATTATCATAGTGAATAGCATTGCATACAAGCAAACATTGTACTGGAGAGGTAGCTGAGAGTACTATACCTTACAGGCAACAGGAAGTTGACTAAGACACTGGGCAGTATCCTACTCATAAGAAATCTCAAAGCTGACCCCACACCAACAAAGCAATACCACCAAATAGTGGCATTACCTGTGAGATTATAGGGGCCAATTACATTTAAACTACCACAGTAAGTTCTGAGGTCCCTAACCATTTTTTATTTGTAATTAAAATTTGTTCTTTACAGAATTCACTTTTACTATTTTTGCCTCCTTGAATTCCCATCCTATATGCCCCCACCTCCCTCCCAACCCAACTTCATGGTTTAGTGCTTGACTAGATATGGAAGGAATATTTAATCACATTAGTCTTTAAAATACCTTGCAGATCCACTTCTACCAGGCAAGGATGATGAACTAAGCCATATTGGGACCTTGGGACCTCCTGCCCTTACTGGGGAGGAGATGGGGAGATGTAGAGAAGAGAGAGTGACTGGAAGGGGTGGGAGGGGGAAGGGAGCTTGAACAAGGATATACACTGATAAAAAATATGACTTTATTCATAATAAAAAATAAAATAAAAAAATAAAAAATACCTTGCTTTGTGCTAGTCTTTTCAAAATCTCCAAGGTTGCTGCTTATTTTCTCTGAGTTAGTACTTAATTTCATTATGCCAGCAAGACATGTCATCCTAGTCAAGCTTTCTTAGAAGTCCTACAGCCATGTTTTATCAGTATTTTCCTGCTAGAAGGCAATTCATGCCTGGCTTTCACAAAATCTGCAGTTGAAATTGTTCATCAGTAACTGAGCAAGTAATTAAACATTATGAGTAATCACCTTGAGCTTTCCCTGGGTTCAGGTAAAACCAAAATGTCTCTTCAAAGTTCTTTTTCTGCAATTAGGTTTAGTAGGTTTCTATGTTTCTCAAGGCAAAATATTATGGAGATTCAAATTTCAAATTGTATGGCAAGACTCAGGCCTTGGATGCTGTCCTATTCCTTTAGTCTTATACCTTTAATCTCATAGCCTACTGAGACTACCGAGCAGTAGAGTAAAACCAAGTCTTTGCTTCTCTGAGCTACCCAATTTTACTTTTGGTACATTACCATTACATTTCAGCCCAGATGACAATGTGAAAAATAAAGGAATTATAATCTGGGGTTGAATTTACACGTGTAAAAGTGTTGGATGTAGACATTCTTGTTTATGAGGACTATTAGAGTCTGAATAAGTTTCTCCAAAATGTTACCAAGTTCCAAACACAAGTCTTTTGTTTAGAACTGCCTCCTCACCTCAGTGAATAAATTTTTACTCCTTAGTTTTACTTCTTGTACAGTGTTGACCACCTGTGCTGCTGCTGGCCCATGCTCGATTCTCATAACCTGTAAGGTGCACTTTGATTTGTTTCTGCTGGAAGTATTCCACATGACAATTAAATATCTTAGCTGTGTATTGGCAAGTTCTGATCTAATAATAGCTATCCTGACAGAGGTGAAGGGCTGAATAGTCATGCTTGCCTTATTAATATGGTGTAGATAGTGTCTCAGGTGCCAAAGCAAGTGTTAAGCTGGTTTACAGCTTTGTCTCATAGCCATAGAGGAATTAACAAGCTATATGTGGAAACACTAGGCTTTGCTAAGTTTGGCATAATATAAGCTAAATCATGAATTTCTCCAATTGGTGCTTATGTTTTAGTTTGATGTTAGGATAAGATGATACCTCATTTCAAATTTCTAGTCTGAATACAGGATGCCATGCTTTCAGCTTATAGTTTTACTTCAACGCAGCTCCCTGAAATTGACCTCCATGACAATCTCCTCTTGTGCTAGTCTTCCTGCCCTGAACTTAGCAGTGTCTTGACCCTCATTCTATTCCTTAGGTTTTATGGAGAGGTAGCAGAGTCAGCTTTTCTTTCAACATGTCTAAATAACTACCGCAACTCAGTTTAAGTATTTTTCCTTGTTGACACAGGTTCAGGGAACCATCCTCCACTGACTCTTGTTCATCCCAGTGAGCTTATTACCAAATTGCAAAACTCCTTTTTCTTTCATTAAGAAGTAAAATTAACTTTTTCTGGAGAAGCATGAAAAATGTCTATTGACTTCAGGTAAATAACCAGGGGCAAAGAAATGATATCATTTAAGTATAGTAAGATGGAGCCTTAAGGGTGATTGGGGTTACTTACAAAGAGGCATATGTGAGAAGTTACTTGTAAGAACACTGACGTATACCAGTCAGTTATACTGCAGGAGAAAATGTTGCAGTGTTAAGAAACTGTTAACTGTTTACATATTTTTAGCAAGTTGGGGATATTGCCTCAGAATGTACTTTCTGAGTAGGTTCCCCTCCACAAGGAAATGCTAACCAGGTCCAATGTTGGTATGGTCTCTTGTTTATAATTACAACTACTCTAATCAATGTGCAAGCATCACATCATTTGTGAAGAAGCATGCTTTACAACACCAAGGTGGAGACATCAATTTCTGTATTGTACTTCTTGGATCTTGGGAGGCTATCCATGAATAATTATTTGTTTTCTGTTTTATTCAATAAGATTTTGTTGATGTTAAAATAAGTCAAGCATTGTGGTATCTCATTTGCCTCTTTAGGACCTTGAAAGTTAGTTTCATGTATGAATGGTTGTTTAAATCAGGTTGTGTATGAGATTCCTTTTATGTTCTACCTGCCTTTATGGCATTTTCTGATTATTTGTAAACAGTAAGTAAAATGTAACAATAATACTTTAGTTGATATTGCCTTCTAAATTAATCTATTTTAGTTTGAGATTGAAATGAAAGAAATAATAAATGTTTGTTTAAATTTTATAGCTTATAGCTATAATTATATAAATAAGTCTTCTATTCCTTAATTTCATAATAATAATCTGAATTTAATATTTAAAATAAATGACAAGTAGTTGATTCATGGTTAAATTTGTAATAATTTTTACCTTATGATAGAGATATGTAAATTTAGTCATTTTATCTTAAGTTACATCTAATAAAATTTAAGTGTGACTTGGGCAAAATGTCACCAAAAGAAGCATGAACATTTACCAAATTTAGTAGAACTATGAAGTTGTTATATCCATGAATGCAGAGCAGAGAAAATGGCAGTACAGATTTGAACAAATTCTGTGTAATAAATTCAAATTATGAATAAGTCTTATCAGGTGAAAAAAGAGAAATGGATTGCAGGCTCAGTAATTAAAATAATTACAAGACTATTGAGACAAATCACTATCATATTTGCCCTAAACAGTTGCCCTTTCATCCAGAAGAGGAGGCAGTTGTAAAATAAAATAATTTTTGTCAGAGGAATCTAAACTCATCCTGTTTATACAGATGAGTTAATTATGTCACTAAATATGATCACATTTTTCATTATTCCAGGTGATAATGCTTAGAGTAAGAATAGATAAGCACTCTGGTAAGGTCCTATGGGTACAGTGCAGGGATGGGGGATGACTGCATGATGGTATAGCATCCTGAGCAGTAAAGTGGAACTTTCTATTTCTTAAAATATATATCAAGATATGAATTATAAACCCAAAGTTATAGTTGGAAGATGTATATAATTTCACTCTAATTATTAGAAAAGTATGGGAAACAATTGCTAAAGCAAATCTATAAGGTGAAACTTTGAAATGGGCCATGGAAGGTTATTAGCTAATCAGTAAGATTGAAACTCAGTGTAGGTCTCATGAAAGTGATCATCATGATAGGTCTGGAAGATAACAATTTAATCCTGCTGTACTCCTGCTTCCATCCTCCATTAAGGCCACCATGCTATGCAACTCATTCAGTACTGACCATATTCTATGAAATATAAATTAGACTTTATTGGCATGTAACTTAATTTTCCTCTTATTCCATGTAAGTAAATAGTAACTACTAGCAAGATAGATAAAGTAAAATTATTTATTTTACTAATTTTTTTAGGTTGTCAGGCTTGAGAGCAGGTACCTTTAACTCCTTAGTTGCTTTACTGCTATTCAAAGGAATTTTAAAGAAATCTCTAATGGACATGAGCTCTCAAATCAAAGCCAACCATTTCTATCTTACAGTTGTTCCTCTACAGCTCTAAATTTAGAAGTTATAGACTTAATGAAATACAGTACAGGTGGTCAGTTCCGATTCCAGTTCCGGGAACGGGTGCTGTCTGCAGAGCATGTCCCAGCACACTCTGTAGCAGGCAAAGATAAACTCTGCCTGCCACTGTGCCCCCAGCTACTGCTGAGGGAATTTGCAAGGGTACCCACCTCCAACTGAGCAAACAGATAAGAACTGAAAGCCTGAAGGACAGGCTCAGACCCCGCCCAGAGGGGAGGAGGGGTCAGCAGGCCCGAGTACCTGTATCCCTGCCAGGGAGAGGTAAGATCCCTTGGTTCCCCTTCTGCTTCTGGGGCCGGGTGCTGTCTGCAGAGCTTGTCCCAGCTCACTCTGGAGAAGGCAGAGATAAACTCTGCCTGCGACTTTCAACCCAGCTGCTTCTGAGGGAGTTTGCACGGCCTCCACCCTGCCTCCAATTGATCAAACAGAGAAAGATTGAAGACTTGAAATTCAGTCCCCTGCACAGTGCAGAAGTAGTGATTGAGCAGAACTTTTCATCAGAGGTCACAGGAGGCACACAAGCCTAAGTGTCACAACTGACCAGGAGCCACCTAATCATGAACCACTAAAGCCATGGGCAAATACCAGTGCAAAAACTTACTTAATAATATAAAGAACAACAAGGTAACCCCAGAAGAAAGTGGCGATCCTACAAATACAAGTCCTGAGCTGAGCAATGAAGAGGAAACACAAGAAAGCAACACCAAAAATTCCTTTATGATGATCATCAAAGCTCTCAAAGAAGATATGAAAAATAGCCTTAAAGAAATAGAAGAAAATACAAACAAAAAATTGGAAGAGATGAACAACTCTATGAAAGAAACATGCCAGGAACTAAAAGCTGAAATAGAAGCAATAAAAAACGCACAAAATAGGGCAAAGATAGAAATAGAAAATCTAAAGAAAAAAGCTGGAAACACGGATACAAGTATAACAAACAGAATTCAAGAGATGAAAGATAGAATCTCTGAAGTGGAAGACTCAGTAGCTCAAATAGATATACCTGACAAAGAAAATAGTAAAACTAAAAAAGCCATAATACAAAATGTTCAGGAAATCTGGGACAACATGAAGAGACCTAATTTGAGAACAATAGAAGAAGAAGAATACCAGCTCAAAGGCACAGATAATGTTTTCAATAAAATCATAGAAGAAAACTTCCCTAACTTGAAGGAAATGCCTATAAAGATACAAGAAGCTTACAGAAAACCAAATAGATATGACCCCGCAAAAAGTCAGCACGCCACATTATAATCAAGCCACAAAACATACAGAACAAAGAAAAAATTTTAAGAGCTGCAAAAGAGAAGGGCCAACTTACATATAAAGGCAGGCCCATCACAATAATGCCTGACTATTCAATGGAAACAATGAAAGCTAGAAGGGCTTGGTCAGAAGTTATACAGACTCTAAAAGAGCATGGCTGCCAAACTAGAATACGATACCCTGCAAAATTATCAATCATCATAGATGGAGTAAACAAGATATTTCAGGACAAAGTCAGACTGAAAGAATATCTATCTATCAATCTAGCATTACAGAGAGTATTACAGGGAAAACTCCAACCTAAGGACCTCAGATACACCCACAAAATCACAAACAATCAATAATTCCACAGAAGACAACTCCAGAGAAAGGAAATACAAACAAGTTACCACCAAAAATGGCAGGAAATATCAATCAATGGTCACTAATTTCCCTTAATATTAATGATCTCAACTCTCCTATAAAATGTCACACACTAACAAGATGGATACAACAACAGAAGCCATCCTTCTGTTGCCTACAAGAAACATACCTCAACCACAAGGACAGACACAGGCTTAGAATAAAGGGTTGGGAAAAGATTTTATAGTCAAATGGTCCTAAGAAAGAAGCAGGGTTGCAATCCTAATATCTAACAAAGTAGACTTCAAGCTAAAAGCAATTAAAAGGGACCAAGATGGTCAGTACTTATTCATCACAGGAAAAATTGGTCAAGAGGAGATTTCAATCTTGAATATTTATGCCCCTAATATAAGCACACCTACTTATGTAAAAGAAGCACTGCTAAAGCTGGAATCTCACATCAATTCTTACACCCTAATAGTGGGAGACTTCAATATCCCACTTTCAACCCTGGATAGATCAACCAGACAGAGACTCAACAGAGAAATAAGAAGTCTAAAAGAGGTTATGATGCAAATGGATTTAATAGATATCTACAGAAGCTTCCACTTAAATGCAAAGGAATATACATATTTCTCAGCTCCTCATTGAACTTTCTCCAAAATTGACCACATAATTGGTCATAAAACAAATATCAACAGATACAAAAAAATGGAAATAATCCCTTGTAACATATCGGAACACCAGGGCCTAAAGTTAGAGTTCAACAACATCAAAACCCAAAGAAAGCCTACCAACACATGGAAACTAAACATCACTCAGCTGAACCATCTCTGGGTCAAGGAAGAAATTAAGAAAGACATCAAAGTCTTCCTAGAATTTAATGAAAATGAATCCACAATATATCCAAACTTGTGGGACACAATGAAAGCAGTCTTAAGAGGAAAATTCATAGCACTAGATGCCTATATGAAAAACCAGACATTCAAAGAAGAAGTACTACCATTACTCCTCAAACTATTTCACACATGACAAACTGAAGGAATATTGCCAAATTCCTTTTATGAGGCCACAATTACCCTAATACCCAAGCCACTCAAAGACACAATAAAGAAGGATAATTACAGACCAATTTCCCTCACGAATATTGATGCAAAAATTCTCAACAAAATTTTGTCAAACCATATACAACAATGTATAAAAGATATCATCCACCGTGACCAAGTAGGCTTTGTCCCAGAAATGCAGGGCTGGATTAACATGCGAAAAACTGTAAATGTTATCCATCATATAAACAAACTAAAGGAACAAAACCACATGATTATATCCTTAGATGCTGAAAAAGCCTTTGAAAAAATCCAACACTCCTTTATGATTAAAGCCCTGGTGAAATCAGAAATACAGGGAGAATACCTAAATATAATAAAGGCAATTTACAAGAAGCTGACAGCCAGTATCAAACTTAATGGAGAAAAACTCAAAGCAATTCTACTTAAATCAGGAACTAGACAAGGATGTCCTCTCTCCCCTTATCTATTCAATATAGTTCTCAAAGTTTTAGCTAAAGCAATAAGGGAAGGAAAAGAGATTAAGGGGATACAAATTGGAAAAATAGAAGTGAAACTATCTCTATTTGCAGATGATATGATTGTATACATAAGTGACCCACAAAATTCTTCCAAGGAACTACTACAGCTGATAAACTCCTTCAGCAATGTAGCAGGATACAAGATTAACTCAAAGAAATCAGTAGCCTCTCATTACACTAAAGATAGAAGAGCTGAAAAAGAAATAAGGGAAACATTACACTTCATAATAGCTGCAAATAGTATTAAATACCTTGGAGTAACTATAACCAAAGAAGTAACAGACCTATTTAACAAAATTTTTAAATCACTGAAGAAAGAAATTGAAGAGGATATCAGAAAATGGAAAGCTCTCCCTTGTTCCTGTATTGGTAGGATCAACATAGTAAAAATGGCAATTCTACCAAAGGCAATCTACAGATTCAATACACTCCCCATCAAAATCCCAACACAATATTTTTTGGACCTTGAAAGAACAATACTCAATTTCATTAGGAATAACAGGAAATCCAGGATTGCCAAAACAATTTTACTCAACAAAAAGACCTCAGGAGGTATCACCATCCCTGACCTCAAGTTATACTATAGAGCTACAGTAATAAAAACAGCCTGGTACTGGCATAAAAACAGACTTGTGGATAAATGGAATAGAATTGAGGATTCAGACATTAACCCAAAAACCTATGAACACCTGATCTTTGACAAAGAGGCCCTAAACATTCCATGGAAAAAAGATAGTAATTTAACAAATGGTGTTAGCATAGCTGGATGGAAGTGTGTAGGAAAATATAAATAGATCTGAGCCTGTCACCCTACTCAAAACTCAAATCCAAGTGGATCAAAGACCTCAACATAAACCCAGCCATTTTGAACTTGATAGAAAAGAAAGTGAGAAATACACTTCTACGAATTGGCACAGGCGACCACTTCCTAAATATAACACCAGTGACACAGACACTAAGACCAACAATCAATATGTGGGATCTCTTGAAGCTAGGAAGCTTCTGCAAAGCCAAGGACACTGTCAATAGGACAAATCAACAGCCTAGAGAATGGGAAAAGATTTTCACCAACCTACAAGAGATAGAGGACTGATCTCTAAGATATATAAAGAGCTCAAGAATCTAGAGCCCAAAACCTTGAATAACCGGATCAAAAAATTGCGTTCAGATGTAAAAAGGGAATTCTCAGCAGAAGAATTGCGAATGGTTGAAAGGCACCTGAAAAAGTGCTCATCATCTTTAGCCATCAGAGAAATGCAAATCAAAACAACTTTGAGATACCACCTAACACCTGTTAGATTGGCTAATATAAAAGGTACAGATGACAGCCTGTGTTGGAGAGGACGCAGATCAAGAGGAACACTACTCCATTGTTGGTGGGAGTGTAAACTTGTTCAGCCACTTTGGAATGCAGTATGGCGGTTTCTCAGAAAAGTGAGAATCAATCTCCCCAAGGACCCAGCAATATCTCTTCCGGGTGTATACCTTGAAAGTGCACATTCACACTCCAAAGGTATTAGCTCAACTATGTTCATAGCAGCATTATTTGTAATAGCAAGAACTGGAAACAACCTAGATGTCCCTCAAATGAAGAATAGATTAACAAACTCTGGTACAACTACACAATGGAATACTACTCAGCAGTAAGAAAAACTGATATCCTAAAATTTGCAGGCAAATGGATGGATTTGGAGAATATTCTCCTGAGTGAGGTATCACAAAATCAGAAAGATAAGCAGGGGATGTACTTAATCATTAATGTTCTCTAAACAGACAATCAAACAAGGAAAAAGCCAAGCATGCCCAAGCTGCAAACCACAACCACTGAACAGCTTGGGATCATAAACACCCTGGACTGATCCTTCAGATCCCACTCCACCTATAGGAACACCTGATTCACTCTTGAGGGAGGAGGGACTAAACTGGATATGCCAGGAGTGGAGACTTTACCAAGCATTATTGGGTCAGTGAGACCTTGGAACTGTCTGCTGCCTGCTCAAGGAGGGGATGGGGAGTTGTGGAGAAGAAAAAATGACCTGATGTGGCAGGAGGGGGAAGGGACCTTGAATAAGGATATACAGGGATAGGAAAAAGAAATTCAGAGGGAAAGGTGAACACAAAGTAAGTTTATGTGTAGCAATCTTATTTGCATTATCACCCTTGATAAGTCATGCTTATGATTTTAATTTTCTTTGTAGTTTTTGTTAGCTTATCAGCATTTTAAATTCATTTTACTGTTTTTCTTGATAAATACAAAATTAATGAAGAAAAAAAGAAATACGGTAAGGCATATTCTAGGTATTTACATATGCATTACTTTTGAACCATGTATGTTTGTTACTTGATGTGTTGTACTTTTGAATAGAAATTTAAAAGAAAATGAGTGTTAAATAAAATTTTTGTTGTTATTTATATTTTCATAGTTATTTCACAAAAGTTTTTATTTTATTTATTTTATTGTCTATGTTACTCTCATTAAGCTATATAACCTTTAATAATATAAAGTCAGGCAGAATTTTTTATGCATCTAGGTTATCTGGTGTTCTGTAAGCTTCTTGTATCTTTATAAACATTTTCTTCTTTAGGTTGAGAAAGGTTTTTTTTTATAATTTTCTTCAATATATTTTCTGTTTCTTTTGAGTTGTATCTTTCTCCTTTTTTAATATATATTTTTATTTATTATTTGTTGATTTTACATCATTCACCCCATAAAAGTCAGTTATTAGTTCTCTCAGTTTCATATTCACTCTTATGATCTCTCCATTTACAAAAACAAATGCCCATATGTTTGATCTTTTTCACAGTGTTCCAAATTTTCTGGACATTTGGTATTAGACTATTTTGGCTTTACTGTTTCCTTTGATGATGAATTTATCTCTTCTATTATATTTTTCATACTACATATACTTTAATCCATTTATTTTCTGTATTCTGTGGTTATGCTTACATCTATAGTTTCTGTTGATTTGCTCAGATTTTTGTTTCTAGCATTCCCTTGATTTATGTCAGCTTTATTGCCTCTTTCAATGTTCAAGGCTTGAACTGTTTTTATCTCATGTTTTATTGCTTTGTCTTAGTTTTGTCAGCTTTCTTTAAGGTATTTATTGATTTTATTCATTTTTGTTTGTCCTTTCCTTGATTTTGTAATGAACTTTTAAATTTCCTCTTTAAAGTCCTTTATTATTTTCATAAAGTTATTTTAAGGTAATTTTTTTCTGCTTCTACATTGTGATGTTTGGGTATTGCTACAGTAGAACTGCCAGGTTCTGGTGGTACCATATAGTTCTTTGAGTTATTGAATGTATTCTTACTTGGGAGTCTACCCATATCTTCTTCCAGTTGTTGCAAGTGGTGTCTGTGTCTCAGAAATTACACTTGCTATAATCAGCTCTAGATGTGTTTCTGTCTCAGGCTGCTTCTGGAGTTTCAGAGGATGGGTGGGTTAGAGAGGTGAAGTGAGACTTGTAGATTACATGGTTCAATTATCAGTAGCTGGGAAGCCTGGACTCTTCCTGCAGATTTCTTGCCTGCTTGCCTGAAACTAGGGAAGGAGCATCCGTTGTGCCCTGGAGTCTAGGTCATAGAGAATCATTAAAACCAAATTTAATGACAATGTAGATATTGAGCCCTAGAGAAAATTCTAGAAGAAAATCTCTATCATAAGAAAGTTAACTATGATGGAAGAGAACACAGGGACTAAATAATCCCAAACTAGCAAAATCAGAACACAGAAAGTACACACAAACACACACACATACACACACACACACACACACACACACACACATACTGCTGTCATCACTACCATCACTAACAACAAATAAAGGGAAACAACAATTATTGTTCATTGGTGTCTCTTAACATCAATATTCTCAATTTTATAGAAAAAAAAATGATAGAATTGATTAAAAAACAGGATCCATCCTTCATATGCATTGAAAAAACACACCTTAACATCAAAGATCAATATCACCTCGGGATGAAAGGTTGGAAAAGATATTGTTAGCAAATGGAGAAAATGCTGCCATAGTCACTTAAATATCTGACAAAGGAGATTGCTAACCCAAACTAATACAAAGGATTGTGAGGAACATTACATATACATCAAAGGAAAATCTACTGTCAGAACATGGTTCAAGAATAGACTTCAGTGAGGAAAATTCTGAGTGCTTATGAGACTATTCTAAGAAAACAAAATGAGATTATTTGTTATTTTGTTAGTCCTATAGATTGGAATAGAAATCTACCAATCCAAATCATGGTCAAATTAATTAAAACAAATTTTAATATTTATGTAGAAGAGGATTTTTTAAGGTGAGGTTCAAGAGGTCAGAAATGGAGATTAGAAAAATGAAATGTTTATTGTTTATGAGTGGGGGTTTCCAAATGGATTACTTACTTGGATAAACTAAACAAACCATAAGTATAAAAGTTAGCAATAAGAACATCCTGAAACAAAGACATGGTAGTAAGGTGGTCTTGACAATGTGATCATAGCAACCTTCTGAAGTAAAAGCATGGTTACTATTTCCTGGAAGGGGTAGTACAGCACCACTTGTAGTTAAGAAGGTGAGTTATAGTCCAATCTTGAGAAACATATTAAATCATAAACAAGAATGAGCCTAGTTGGTTTTTACCATAAGATGACTTTCAAGTCTAGGATAGAAGCAGCCTGGTTTATCAATCTCAGTTTCTTGAAAACAAGGAATTGTTTTGGAATATGTTTTTGTACTCCTCCCTGATATAGTAGATAGTTGTAAATTGATTCAGATTTCCCATTATTGCTTGCTGTTGTTATTAATTAAATGGTTAAGCCATATTTCATATGCCTCTAAGAAAAAAAGATGTTTTTGGCAAGGGTGACTTGTTCTTCTGATTTGCAAATATCGTGGCATCATGAGAAATTCAACCTTTCTAAGTACCCAGAGTATGACTTGCCTGTGGCTTTAAATAAATTTGGATATTACATAAAAGTTTAGTCAGCCTCAACATCAGCTCCATTCTCCCTGGCTTCACCAAATCTAGAGCAGTAAGCAATCTACCAATAAAACATCTAAACTATTAACATCTATCCCCCAAGTACAAGGACAACCAACTTGGTAAAAGAATCACTGTTACAGTTTAATAACCTACTGACCCTCACACAATAATAGTTGGAAACTTTACTACTCCACTCTCTCCAATAAATAAGTCATCTAGATGAAAACTAAATGTAGAAATGCTGGAGATAACTGATGTTATAAACCAAAGGACCTAACATATGTTATAGAAAATATCACCCAACAAACAGGAATAGAACTTCTTTGAACCTTATGAAATTTTCTCAAAAATTGACTGCATAATCATATACAAAGCAGGTCTTTGTGGTGATTTGTTACATAGTTATTAAAACCTGGAATATCAAGTGATCAAGCCACAGTCATACTAGGCAGAGGTAGCTCTGGAGATCCAAGGAGAACAAAGCAGTGATAACTCACATAGCTCCAGGAGTTCTGGATCTCTGTGTACAGGGCCAAATAGTTTAGCTTCAATGGCACACACATTTAATCCCAGCAGGGAAAAACAGGAGTGGTGACCTATGCCTTTAACCCATAACTCCAGAGAAAGAGATCATTCTTGTGGTTCTATGAGTTTGAGGCTGACTACCAAATAAAGTTGCTCACACCTTTAATCTTAACTTGGAAGGGATACAGCTGGGTGAAAAAGGTATTTAAGGCAGGCTTAGGAAAACAACAAACAATTAAAAGCAAGCAGGAGCAAAGCTGAGGTAGCTGGAAGATAGCTGCATGAGATTTGACTGTATATATATATCCTGAGTGAGGTAACT
This sequence comes from Sigmodon hispidus, assembly GCA_004025045.1. Taxonomy (NCBI): domain Eukaryota; kingdom Metazoa; phylum Chordata; class Mammalia; order Rodentia; family Cricetidae; genus Sigmodon; species Sigmodon hispidus. The sequence continues at coordinate 33,908 of PVIH01006250.1, read as the reverse complement.
CAGGCCCTGAAAAAAAAACCAAAAAGATGGTCTTTACTCACTCAAAAATATATATTAGCTGTAAAGTAAAAGATAATCGTGCTACAATCCACAAATCTAAAGAGGTTAGATAACAAAGAGGTCTCAAGAGGGGAAATATAAATCTACCTAGAAAGAGGATGTGGAACAGATCTCCTGGGGGAATTGTGTTTGGGGATAGATGAAAGTGCTAAGAAAGGGGACTAGAGGGGCATTTCTGGATCAGGTGAAGACCTAATGCAAGAGAAACTTTCACGAGTCTACAAGGATAACGCCAGCCAAGACACTTGGTATTTTTGGATGAGTAATCTGAACTGGCCATATCCTGTGAACAGTATGGTGATTGACCCTCCTGTTGTCAGAAAGCCTTTATTTGGTGACTGAAGGAAAGAGATGTAGAGACCCATTGCCAAATATTGGGCTCAGATGGGGAAATCCTGCAGAAGAAAGAAAAGAAGGTTTGTAGGAGCCAGAAAAGTCAATGATATCACAAGAAAACCTACATGAACAACCAACCTGGCTCATAGAAACTTACAACATCTGAGCCAACAAACAGGGATTCTACATGGAACTGACCTAAGCCCTCTCCATATATATTACAGCTTGGTCTATTTGTGAGACTACTAGAAATGGGAGCAGGACCTGTTCCTAACTTTTTGGCTGGCTTTTGGGAACTCATTCCTCATAATAAATTGCTTTTCCCAGCCTAAATACATTGAGCATTGCTTCATCCTACCACAACTTGCTATGCCATGCTTTATTGATTGATATCCATGGAAGGCCTGAGAAAAGAATCAGAGAAAAAGCACATCCACAATAGCCTTAAATAATATTAAATTTTGGAGGTATCTCCAATCAAGCAAATGAAAAGTTTTATAGAATAAAAACTTCAAGTCATTGAAAAAAGAAAATAAAAAACATATCATAAGATAGAAAATTCTCTCATGGCTATTGATTTGTAGGTTAAAAATTGTTAAGAGGGTCATTCTGCCAAAAGTCATTGCTTCAATGTAATTCCCCCCAAAATTTCAACACAATAATTTACAAAATGGAAAGCATAATTTTTAGCTTTTCAATAAAAACACAAAAAACACAAGATAGCTAACATAATCCTTAATAATAATTAAGTATCACTATCCATGATATCAAGTTGTACTACAGAGCTGTAGTAATTAATGTCATGGAATTGCCACAAAACAACATATTGATATATGAAATTAAAGACTCAGACATAAATACTCAAACATATAGGCACCTTGTTTTTCATGAGTAAGTCAGAAATAAATATTGGGAAAGATAACATGTTCAACTAATAGTGTTAGAAAAATGGATATCTTCATGTAGAATAATCCAAATAGATTTATAATCATCATCACATATGAAACTCAACTTCAAAGGGATTATACACTTCAACATAAAACCAGAAAAACTGAACCTGATTAAAGAGAAAGTGAGGAATAGAACTGAACTCATTAACACAGTAAAAGACCTGCAAAATAATACAATTATCATACATAGGCACTAAGATAAGCAATACAGAGTCCAACAAAACTGGCAAGCTTGAGTATGGCAAATATCACTGAGACAAAGTTGCAGCCTATAGAATGGGAAAAGAGTTTTACCAACTGTATATACCATACAGGGCTAATATCCAAAATATCAAAGAACTTTAGAAATTCCAAATCAAGTAAACAAACAACCCAATTAAAATGGTGTACATATTTAAATAGAATTTTTTTTCAATAGGGGAAACTCAAATGGCTGAGAAACACTTAAAGAAATGTTCAATGTTCCTAGCCACAAAAAAAAAAAAAAAAACTTATTTGCATTATCAGCTTTGATAAGTCATGCTTATGATTTTTATCTTCTTTATACTTATTGTTAACTTATCAGCAATTTAAATTCATTTTACTGTTTTTCGTGATAAATACAAAATAAAGAAAGAAGAAAAAATAGTGCAAAACAAAGCTACTTTGTGATTTTAAAATCAACGAAGTAAGTGACAGCTAATGTTGGTAATGATGTAGTGTAAGGGGAACCTTGATACACTCAGGCAGCCTCTATGAAATTTAGTGTGGCAGTTTTTTGGAAAGATGAAAATCAATTTACATCAAGATCTAGCTATAATACTCTTGGTCATATACCCAAAAGTTGCTTCTTCATACCAGAGACACTTGCTAAAGCTTGTTAATTGTTGTCCTATTCATAATAGCAGGAAATTGGAAGCAATCTAAAAGCCCCTTCAACACGAAAAGAGATAAAGTAAACTTGGTACTTTTATACAAAGTTGTATTTTACTCAGCTGTTAAGAAAAATGACAGCATGGAATATTCAGACAAATAGATAGATTTAGAAAAATCATCTTGAGTGAGGTAACCTAGTCCCAGAAATATAAGTAGGATATGTATTCACTTGTAATGTAAATATTAGCTGTTGATTCTATAATAACTAAGCTACAATCCACAGACTCACAAAAGGTATGTATAAAATAAGAGACTAAAAGGAACAAATAGATCTCATTAAAATATAGAAATAGAATACGCAAATATGGATGGAAGTGGAGGATGGAATTGGAGAACTGAGTTGGAGGAGAAGAGGTTGTTAGAAAAAAATACAGGGAGAGAAAGCTAAAATTAAAAAGCATTTGAGGGGTAGTATGAAAATGCAACACAGCAGTAACTTTCTAAAATACATGCACATATGAAGGTCTTCTAAATAAAATCACCATATAATGGAAGAACAGAAAATCCCCAGACCTTCTCCTGTTATAAGAGTAAACTTTGAGTAACAGGACTGGGTTACATATAGTTTAGTTGTTGGTCAAAGGGTCTCATTGGAATACCCAAACTATCCAAGCAGCTGTCATAGTATGACTATGTTACTTTTCTCAAACTAACAGCAAGGCCACCTTGCTGAAGACAATACCTACACAACATGAACACGGAAAAATTGAGGTGGTACCCACATAGAACCTTCACACCTACATTGCAATGGTACAAGTAGGCACCATTTAAACCATTAAAAAGAAAGAAAAAGAAAGAAAGAAAGATGGTTGTACTTCTTCTAAAAGCTCTAATGTATGTACACATTTGGTTACAACCTTTAAACACATTTGCTTCTGAGAAATAAGTAAATAGTTACCTATAAAAGTGACAAGTCTTTATCCAGAAAAATCTCAACACCCTTATCTGTTGTTTGCTTTCTAACTCCTAGGCTCTTTTAGCTCTTTGGGGGGACCTACCAACCTGCTCCAAAGTAAATCACACAGGGAGGCTTATTAGTTCTTACAAATGCCAGGCCTTAAGTTGTTGTGTTTCTGGTCAGCTTTTCTTAAATTATTTTAATCTACCTTTGCCTCTGGGCTCTTTTATTTTCTTCTGTAATTTTACTTTCACTTACTCTGTGGCTGTTGTCTGTCTGTGTGACTGTATGTGTGTGTGTGTCTGTCTGTCTGTCTGTCTGTCTGTCTGTCTGTCTGTGTGTCTGTATATTTGTGTGACTGTGTGTCTGTGTGTCTGTGTAGCTGTGTGGTTGTGTGTCTGACCTGTTCCTTTCTTGCTCCTTAATTGTCCTTGCTTCATCTTCTATTTATCCTCTGTGCCTACCAGCCCCATTTACCCTTTCTATTGCTTTGCCATTAGCTGTTATACACTTTTTATTTAATTTTTTTCATATCTACCATTGTTCCCCTTCCTTTTTCTCCTCCCAATTCTTCCTAGTCCTCCCACAGCTCCTCCCCCACATCAATTTCCCAAGGAGGGCAAGGAGTCCCACAGTGGGTCACTTCAGTCTGGAACATCCAATCAAGGTAGATTATATAGTTAAAAATAATTTGGCAATTTTTCTTTGTTGCTCTTATTATTCTTTCTTCATCTGTAGGGTTAGTGGCTTGATTATTATGAAGCAAGTAGACTTTTCTAGAATGACTACTCTATTTGGTGTTCTGTATCATCTTGTATCTTTGTAGGCATCTCCTACTTTACATGAAAAAGCTTTCATCCATGATTTTGTTGAATATATTTCCTGTGCTTTTGAGCTGATATTCATTTTAAGTTCTAATTATTCTTATGTTTGGTCTTTTCATAGTGTCACATATTTCCTGAACATTTTGTGTTATTTTTTTTTTTTGGTATTAGTGTTTTCTTTGACTGATGTATTTATTGCCAATATTGAATCTTCCACATCTTAAAATCTTTCTTCCTTCTCTTGCATTATGTTATTTATGTTTGTATCTATAGTTCTAAAGTTTCTTACTTCAGATTTTCTATTTCCAGCATTGCCTCAGCTTGTATTTTATTTATTGCTTCAAATTTCAACTTTTAAATATTGAAGTGTTTTCTTCACTTTTTTTTGCCTTTTCTTGGTTTTCTTAAATTTATTTTCTTCCACTTTTTTGGTTTTTTTTTTTCTGTTCAGAAAATTTTTATATCCTCTTTTAAGGCTTTTATTGTGTTCATAAAGTTGATTTAAAGTTGTTTCCTTTTGCTTGTTTTCCATTGCCATGATCAGGTCTTGTTATAGTAGAACAACCATATTCTGCTATTCCCACATTTTTCTTTATATTGTTATATGTTTTCTTGCACTGGTATTGGCCCATTAATTTCTCAGATCACTGTCATATCATTCTGTGTCATAGGAAGTCTCCCTATGTCCAGTCTGGGTTCTTTGTTCCCTTTGGAGTAGTGTATCTGTATCACAGTGACCCATCTTGATCCAGTAGGTACTGACATACTGTGGGTCTCAGGTGGCCACTTTTGATCTAGTAGGTGTAGAGGAACTCAGGGGCTCAGTTAGCTACTTGTACAAATAATAGGAACTGAGGAACTCTCCTAGTATCTTAGTTTGATGAGTGCAAAGAATCTATGAATTTCTGGTTGTTTCTAAGTTTGCTGGGTGATGGAGTGAGTTGGAGAACATAGCTTGGAGTGTCCAGCAAACTTGGTTTTAATGGGGCTTCTGCCCTGCAGTGGTTTTATCTGCTGTACTGGATTTAGAGCAGAGATGAGTGGGGGTGAAGTTTTAAGGGTTGTGTCCTAGATCCAGGGTCTCAGATACTGGGATCTCTACCTGGGCTAAGTAATGTGCTACTTACCTATTATTCTAATGGATGGAGAGTTAGCTGTTCAAATCTTTGACTAATCAGTGTTTTCAACAAGCAAAGTAACAGAGCTTCACAGAGTTAATCAAATGTAACATAAAAAAATGCAACATGGCTCTGAATTATTAAATACATATTCCACAGCATAAGCAAATGTAACACATTCTAAAATAATATTCTACCCCACTTAGCATTTTTTACAACTCAATTTCTATTTCTCTCATGCATCCTTAATTGTTCTACATAAGACTATTCAAAAGTTAATAGCATATATATTGCACTTGCTTTTAAAGTAAGAAGCCAAGGATGTATTTGTTTCAAACATATAACAATAGAATTTTTTGCAGAAATTGAACATACTATAAATCATGGGATACAGACAAAGTAACATTTTTGTAATGAGTAATTGTAACAATAGTGAACTTTAATAGCAAAAATAGCAGGTTTGCTTCACTTCACAAATGAGGTCAGTTATCATATTATTAGAATAAAATCACCATAGGCTAAATTCACTAAAAAACATCTCACCATTAGGTGAGAAAATAGAGTTTGCTTTCAATATTCATTTAGTCAAAATACTTCTATTATCTGAAAATGCAAATTGGCATGGAGTAGGCAGTGAACTAGCTGAACTCAAGGTTTTGTTTCCTTTAAATTTAAAAGGGAAGAAATATGAAAGGCTCAAAATGAAATTACTTCATCAGAATTCACATTTGATTTCCATCATTTCAACTGTTCAGCTACATCAGGCCTCTACTGACTCCATTCCCAGCTGCATTATTCAAGGGTTCTATTCAAGAAGGAGTGTTTGCAATGTGTGCTGTGTGCAGCAGTGAATCCTAAGCTAATTAAAAGAATCATGCAGCTGGGTTTTAAGAAGCCATTTAGTGAGGATGAGGTACTAAAACAGCTTTTTGGTTTGATTTTGTTCCTTATACCCTGAATCTGTATTCTTCCCTTGTAGAAAAATTAGTAAGAAGATTTCATGAATGAATGAATTCTTTTCACTCTTCTTCCTCTTACAACCTCATCAAATATATATTGTACATAATCTCTTGTTTTTAAAGGTTTTAAGGGTTGCCTTCCCACTGCAAAATAATGGTAGGATATAGTACTTCATCCTACTGGTAGCTTCTATACTTACACTTGTAAAATCCTCACATTAAAAAAGGAACATGCTCTAAAATTGCATTCTCATCAGTGGAAAACTTCAAAATATCTGTAGTTTTTCTGTGAGTTAATTTTTTAGAAAAATCCTCACCATTTGTAAAACCCCAAATTGCTAATGTGACTTCAACACAAAGGACACAAAATAAAGCTAGTGAAAAGATTGAAAGATAAAATCTACAAAGAAAGGACAGATTTTTATTTTGTCCTATTAGACAAAAGTGAAGAGAAACAGCTCCTGTTCATCCTACTAGACAAGGGGAATAAACAAATTATGGAGTTCAGGTCTTTTAGTATGCTACCGAAGCCATGGTGAGAAACATTATTTTGTTCGCAGCTCTGGAGAGTAAAAGTTGCTTTATGCCTTTCCCTACAAGAAAACCTCCAAACAAACAAAGAAGTGACAAAATTACGTACAATAGGCTATGTAAAAAGTGTTTTATGCATGTGCTTAGAGCAAGAATCCCTTGAGCAGTGTGTGTAAACTGTGACCCTTGGCTCCTGAACAATGTCATTGTCTTCAGTTGCCAATATCTGAAGCTTCCAAATCTGCCTTTTTATTCATGAAGAAAATCACCATTTGTCATTTGTGGTTTAAAGAACAGAAAGACATTAATTAAAGCAGGGACAGAAACAACTCTTAAAACTGGAGCAGTGCTAAAATAACACTTTTCCTGTAATCATATTGCCTATTTCTCAGCTTTATTAGGGTCTGATATACTCTTTCTGATTATATTCTTTCTCTTCTTTAAGAATTCTTTTTTTTTCTTTTTGGTGCCATAGAAACCAAGGTATCCTATATTTGAATTCTATATCTACAAGTTCAAACCCCACAAATCAGACCATATGCATAGTAGTCACTTTTAAATTAATAGACATTGAGAAAGTAGATGATGGAGCTTGTAGTAATAGTTTGTGTACTAGACTAGCCCTGTGACCTGGATCAACATTTCCCAATAATCATGCAAAGGCAAAGGCTTATATTAAGTACCAGCTGTTTGATCTAAAGCTCATATATATTTCTAGCTCCTTCATCTTAACTCATTTCCATTAATCTGTTTTACCACATGTCCTGGAACTTACCTGATCTCCTGTACATTTTATTCTTCACAGGTGTTATGCCCAGAAATTGACCCCCAGAAAGACCACCAGAGACAGGGATATCCAGAATGAAACAGCAAGGTTTATTGGCATCGAGCACAATACAAGCCAGGCAGGGAGCATACTTCAAGCTTCTGTGATAACAGAGCAAGAAGTAACTGGTTTCTTTGGTTACAAGGAGAGTGACTGTAGAGGATGGGAGGGGGAAGGGACCTTGAATAAGGATATACATGGATAGAAAATGTGACTTTGTTCATAATGAAAAAAAAAATCAAGGGATCTTTTATAGGCAAAAATTACAAAAAAGTTGGTTGCTTGGGTCCTGACATGCTACTGATTGGCTCCTGCTTAGGGTCTTTCTGCCCCAGTATCTTTGCACCCCCACCTGGGCCCTACCTGGGGTTGCTTTTTTTCTCAGAAGTGAGCATGCAAGAATCTATTCCTTTCCCAGAACTGGGCAGAAGTCGTGGCTGATCTCCCAGAGCTGGACAGGTAAAAAGCTATTCTTCTTTCAGACTGGAGAGGCCCTCTGCTAGATCTATTCTTCTAGGACATGTTCTTTTCCCAGGACTGATCAGGCATGACCATTTTTCTTCCAGACCTAAGCAACCCCTACTTCCAGAAATGCAAAACTAAACTTTATTTTACCTTTTTATAAAATAGCTACCAGAATGCAAAATGGGATTTCTTGAGCTAAGTTTTCTCTCTTTAACAGGCAGCTGACAAGTCTCTGACTGACTCTGCCCTCTTTCTCCTTTATTATGCTCAATTTTTTTGCCTTCTTCTAAGATGCTTTGCCATAGGCCAAAACAGTTTTTTTAATTAGCCAATAATAATTCACGGCATACAGAAAGACATCTCACATCAGGAGCTCACATATCCATGGGAGATCAAGGCAACTGAAAAAAAAAAAGAAAGGACAAAAAGACTACCTGTCTATTTTATTGCTGAAACATAGACAGACTACTATGAAATTTTGGTAGTCAAAAAGCATAAATATGAAAATATAATTATTTTTTCAGGGAGCTAGCTCAGCTGTGCGCTCACAGAGAACCTGAGTTCCATTTCCAGCACATACATGACAGATAACAACCATCTACAGAACTAATTCTGGGGGCTCTAATGCCCTCTTCTGATATCCATAGATACCAGGCATGCACATAGTACAGACTTACATGCAGACAGACACTTTTATTCAAAAATAAAATAACTAAAAATAAGTTTTATGAGTTTATTTAAATAGTATCAATAATCTAAATACACTTAAAGATTCATAGTATTGTTAGATAAACATTATAATACATATATATATACATATATATGTATGTAATAGTAATGGACCAGCTGGGTTTATTCCTCTGATTAATTTAACAAAACAGCAAATTCTAATTCTAATATTTTAGATTGTTTCTATTTTTTTAATAAGAATTTTGGACAGTTCCTGTCTGGTCTTAATTAAAATTCAGAAAGAAAGAAGAATTGCTATTCACTGTATAGCAGAAGAATGCTCTAACTAGGCATTGAATATAGATATTATCATATAATTTTATCTACCGAGAAGACCTTTATACAACACCATTCCCCCCTACATCAGAGCCATCATATTCATCAGGGCATCCGTAACTACACAGAAAAAGTCCTCAACAACAGGCCTGTTGACTGGTGAAATCTCAGCTATTCTTTCTTATACCTCCTTGATAGTTGTGTACAAATATGCCTAATGACATATGACCTCACTGGGGAGATATCCAAGGATCTAGAGAATGAAAGGTTAATTAAAGCAGGGGACTCCATTTATGCAGCAACAGAGAAGTCATAATTTATTCTGGGGCTTTTTTGTAGTGTAACTGCTTTATGGTTATCTTTGTTACTGCAAATAATGACTCACCATGGTCTATAAGTAAACCCATGGAAATTATTGGTTTACTAAGTTAAACTAGGACATGATCATTATTTTTGCCTATTGTTGGCACTCTATCTGTGATGAATAGGCACCTATTTGAGTCTCCACCAAAAGAGTTCATACAGTATGGGCTGATGATATGAAAAGGTTGCAATCTCATTGACAGGCTGAGCAATTTAGTGAAATATATATCCTTCTAAACTTCACCTTAGTATTTAGATATCTTTAAGGAAGAGAGGGCTAGAAGTGGGGTATAATTTCAAATCTTCCTGCTCACATACAATCATACAACTGAGCTAATTTTTTTATTGTAACAGGAGCAATAAAATATTTGGAAGAAAATTATTAGCCAATAAAAGCTCACAGTGTAAATGTATACATAAATCTTTTGGTGCACTTTTGATAACTTAGGTAAATTTTTCTTAAGTTTATTTAAATTTTTCTTGAATCCTGTGTACTATATAGAAACACACTGACATATTCTTCATTTTTCTCAGTTAACTTCAAGTTTGTATTAGATTCCTAAGACTTGTCCCTTGCTTTCATACCAGTCTTACTTATCTTCCAGTGTTTTTCTTTCTTTTTTTTTTTCAATTTGAGGTTTATTTCATCTTATATTTTATAGCTAATCATTTCTGAAACTCAGGGCAGAAACTCAAAGGAACTTTGGAGGCAGTAACTACTGCAGACACCACAGAAGAGTACTGTCTATTGGCTTGCTCCCCATGGCTTGCCCAGCTTGCTTTCTTATACTGCACAGGATTACCTGCCCAAAGAAGGCACTGCCCACATTGAGTTGGACCCTTCAACATCAATTTTCTTTTTTTTCTTTTTATTATTATTATTATTATTATTATTATTATTATTAACAAAGAAGTCACACTTTCTATCCTTGTATATCCTTATTCAAGATCCCTTCCCCCTCCCACCACATTAGGTCATTCTGTCTTCTCCATAACTTCCCATCCCCTCCCTGGGCAGGCAGCAGGCAGTCCCATGGTTCCACTGACCCAGTATTGCTTAGTTCAGTCTCCACTGCTGGCAGATCCAGTTTTCTCCACCCTCCCTCAAGAGTGAGTCAGGTGTTTTTCAAAAGAAAAAGAAAACTAAATAAAAATAACTTTGTTTAAATTAGCTGCCCTTTTAAAGACATAACTAAGCCTGAATACTATCTCATTTCAAAAACAAAAGAAATAATCAAAACTAATTCATTGCTTAATCATATCTAACTAGAATTCTTTTTTGCCCATATTAATATGAAAGTTGTAAATAATTGTAGAAAACATAGTTTATTTCTTTTGTGTAGGGTCTTTTTAAAATTTAAATAATTTCTTTAGTATTAGCAGCCATGCAGATGTTGTATTAGCATGTATTGATAAATACAGATATTCTGCTATTATTTCATTTCACAGAAAGGAAACTGAGGTATGAAAGCATGCTGTTGTTTACCATATAGCTGAAAAGCAGTAGAGATGGAATCTGAACTCAGGCAGCCTGAACATCAAGATTTCTTTGATGTCCTCTGGGTGCTTTCATGATATGTGCTTAGATGTAGTAGGTCAACTAGCTGGCACGTTTATGAACTATATCATTTCCCCTGTTGCTTAGCCATTTTACTTCTTTAAATCTTTAATAACTTTTATTTTTGTTCATTGTTATCTGAGTAGCTGGTAAAAACTTTGCCTGATTGTCTGCAAATGTATCTCTTGATGGTTTTATTTCTCTACACACTGAACACACTTCTGGGTTTTGAATAGCATGTACCTCCAGGCTGAATAGTAAACACACAAACACACAAAAACTAAGTACTATTATTCAAAGATAAAGCAACATAGTCATCATTTGAATGTCATCTCCATTAGGTCACAATTTGTTTGCAAACAAATATTTTTTGTTTCTTCAGTTTTTTCCTCATTTTGTTGTTAGTTCTATTTTACAATACATGTTGACAAAAGTCATCCTCTTCTCTCAACTTCCCCTAAGTTTGATTCCCCTTAACTATCCATGCAAGTTTAGATATTTTAAAATCCATCAACTCCAAAGTGGGTTGTCTATGTATTCCTAAATATTTAGTCATCCACTGGAAAATATTTGACCTACTAGAGGTTCCACTTTTAAAGAAAAAAAATTCCTCCTACTCTTCCATAAGTTATCAATAGCCAATATCTCCTCATGTAGGAGTGAGAATGTATGTTTAACTCCTATCTGTAAGGTGGAATTTTATCTGGCTTCTGATTTTTTTTATACTGCTAGAGACATTGTGAGTTTATATGTGGAACAATACTTTTTTGCTCAGAAATGTTGTTTTCTTGTACTTACTCACCACCTCTATCTCTTATGGATTTTATAAACTCTGTCCATGAAGGGTTTGACACAGATGTCACATTTAGGTATGAGGATTTTGCAGGCTCTTACTCTCTGCACTATGACTGGTTGTTGGTTTCCTTATTAATTGCCATCAATTGCAAAATAATAACAATAATAATATGATATAAATTTAAAAAGAAGCTTTTCTGAAAGGCTTCTAGGGGCACTAATCTACAAGTATAATGAAAAGTCTTTAGTTGATTCAATGTGTCCTTTTACCAAAATAATGGTATATGCCTCTCTCCTGGGGATTATAAGCTTCAAGCCATAGGTACTTGGCCCTTTGCTAGATATGTTATTTGTCTTATGGATCAGAACATACATCCATTTACAATTTGTTTGTTTACTTTCCTGACATTTATACTGATACTGTACAGTGGGCATGTTTTTTTCCGGTAAATACCCTTGTGGTTCACAGGGATCAGAGTTGAGTAAGGCAGATGACTAGTTTTCTTCTCTAGGAAGTTGTAGAGTATCTTTTGGCACTATGTTTGCTAGACAGAACAAAGTAATGTGTCAGGTTAGTACCATTTTGAATATTTTACATCAAGTACATGGTGTTTTTAGCAATAGGGCTTTACCATCAAGTTTCAGGGAATAGCTAATATTATTAATAAGAGCTTGTAATTTGGGGAGATCTTTGAGACCTCACTGACTAGCAATTTTAAAACAAGTAACCAATTTTGGTCCTAAGGATATTATTTGTTAGGCAGTGGTATCAAGTTGATAAATCATTACCCTATTATAAGATAATTCTATTTTAATATAGGCACAGACACACAAACACACATACCCACATGGTCACTTGCTTGTTAAAATGTAGGTTCTCATATGAGTTTTTAAAATGTGTTTAGTACTATTTCATCTTCACTTATACCCTCCTCTACCCTATTGTTCCTTCTACCACATAAATTTAAAAGTTTCTTTTCCATAATTATTTTTATAATCACTTGTAGCACTACAGTCTACCTATGCTCCCTTGACAGCACTTACACACATAATTTTTCCTATTTTCCTGACCTTTATAGGTTTCAAAATGAAGCAGATATATCTGAATATTGGAAGGTAAAAAATCACAAAACATAATAGTGATGTTTTTCTTTCTGTGTCTCAGATACTATACTCAACATGATTGTTTGAACCTGCTCATTTACAATGTAATTTTTCACATATATTGAGAAATATCCTTAAACTTCTTATGGAACAAAAAAGAACAAAGAAGCTCAATACAATCCCAGATAATAAAAATACCTGCTGGAAGTATCACCATCAAGTTACGTTACAAGACTATAAAAAAAGTGATACTGATGAAGAAACACAATAGGTTTTTGTTCAGTGAAATATAATTGAGTATTCACATCAAAACTCACTCTCCTAAACACACTTGAATTTTGACAAAAAAAGCCAAAAATGCAGTTGGGGAAAACATATCATCTTTTAAAATAATGTCAGTCAATTTAGATAACTACAGGTAGAAGAATGAAAATCAATCCTTAGCTTTTAGTTCTCATCCTACATTTACACAACTATAAATCAATCAGAGACATCAATCTAAGACACCTTGAATATGATAAAGGAGAAAGTATATAAAATGCTTGAACTCATTAGCACAAAGGAATAAATAAACTTTTCTACTGATAGTTCAGGCTTTAATACAAATAATTAGTGAACAACATCTCATGCAACTAACAAAAAATGTTTAGAACACCACTATTTGAGAAAAGAGAAAAACTAAAGTTTGGAAAATATTTGCCAGCTATCCTTCTAATCATGATGTAATGTTTAGAATATTCAAAGAACTAAAAAATTAAATATTAAGAAAATGTACAACTTAAAAAAAAAAAAAAACAGTCCAGAGAATTTAACAAAGTTCCCAAGAGATGAAATGTAAATGTCCCACAAAGTCTTTTTTTTTTTTTTTTAATTAACTTTGTTAGTCCTCAGGGTAATGTACATAAGACTACTCTGAGATTTCATTTTACTTCTGTTCCAATGACTACAGTCAAAAATATCAAATAATGACATATACAGGTGATGATCGCAAATACAGGATACTTATTATGGCTGGTGGGAGTATATACTGGTACAGTCATTGTGAAGTTCAATATAGAGGCTCCTCAATACATTAGAACTAGATTTACAACATATTCTAGATATATGATGTTTATTCTACTACACAGATACCTACTCATTTGTGTTCCTTGATGCTATAATCATAGCCTGGAGATGGAAACAACCTAGATCTCAATCAAGTTATGAGTGTTAGTTTTTTGCATGTGATGTGTGATTGGAATCTCAACACCAAGAGTACCACACTAGAGTTTATTAAAGCAGGGAGCAGAGATAGGGGCAGAAGGGAGCAGAGAGAGAGGAGAGGGGGAAGGGTGGGGGCTTGTGTGAGCCCTTTCATTAAAAGGGTGGGCAGGCCCATGTTTGCATTGCCACACCTAGGGTGATGATTGACACTGTTGCATTCCAGGTGAATGCAAGTTTTGGAAATCCTTACATTCCACCCTTTCTGATATATATAAAAACTGGATTTATAGTTGGGAATGGGTCATCGTGGTGGTCTTGGTTACTTCCTGCTGACACAAGGATGGAGAGGTCTTTAGCTCAACTTGCTTGCTGGCAGAATGAAGGATTTGGATCATAGGGTTATGAAGTTTGTTTCCTGGAGCTCGGAAAAAAATATGGGTTAGTGATAGAGCTTTGGGAGTGACTAAAGGGGAAGGAGTTTGGAAGTAAACCTTCAGTTAGCTGGGTGTGTGAATGATTCTTTTCTTTTGCTAAGCGATTCTATTGTCTGCAGTGATAGAGCTTTAGGGGTGACAGGCTAAGGGAAAGGAGGGAAGAAAGAAACTTGTAAGTAAACCTTGAGTTAGCTGCCTTGTGTGAATGGTTATTTTCTTCTGCTAAGGGATTCTATTGTCTGCTGCCTGCATGCTAATGTCTAAGGATCCTTGCTAGGTCTGGTAAAGGGAAACGATTAAAGTGTCCTGTATTTTGCCTACCTGGACTCTTGCAGGGGGGGATGGGGAATGGTCTTTGTTTTACCTGCAATGCATCCTTAGGGAGTGGCTGCTTTAACTGCAGAGTTGAACAATCCTTTGTTTACCTTGGATTCCAAACCGACTGCCTGGGGCCCTTTGCTACCACCTTGGCTTCTGCTCTGGCTAGCTGCAAAGGAAGCTTGGAGCTTGTTTTTTTAAGATTTTGGGTCTCATCTGGTTATTTTGAGGAGGGGGGATAAAAGGTTTAAGATTAGACAAATGAATCTAATGTGGGAAGCCTTCGAGTTTAGCGGATGTAGGAGTTGTCAACATTACTCTACATGGTCTCAGCTACTTTGGAGTGAGGGAGAAGGCAGGTGATGAAGGAGGGGAGGGAGCAGATTGTCAGGAATGTAGGACTTACAGGCTGATTGGATAGTAAAAGGAGCAGAAAGCAATAGTTGGAGCAGCTGGAGATGCTGGGTTTAGGCAAATGTGATTACTAAATGAAATGAAAGCTCCCACTTTTGGTAAGAAATCTCTTCTCATTAAAGCTGTTGTACAACTTGGCATAACTAAAAATGACTGAGTAATAGGAATTTCTCTAAAAATGCAATTAAGTGGTGGTATCTGATAAGGTTGAATGGATTTGCCTCCTACCCTGACAATTGTAAGGCCTGAAAGAAAGAAAGAGATCCCAGTACTCCTGCAGAACTGAGAGCACAGCCCCAGTGTCCACCAGGAAAGAAATGGTCTGGCCAGAAACTTCATTATCCACCCAAGTCTCTCTCTGCGTCATAACGTTTGCCGGACCAAGAGGGCCTGGGCACCATCATTCATCCTCGGCCAATCCCAGTACATTATGCACCTCATCCAAGCTTATTGTATCCCTACCCTTTGAAGCAGGGGCACAGCTGCCTGGCCAGTGGTATCTATAACACTTAGAACATGACCTGATTGGCCTCCATGGATCTGGACATGAGTGACAGTAGATAGTAATGGCCTACGTGGCCACAGCGGAAACAAGCACCACCTAAGTGCTTTTCTGAATGCTTTTGTCTGCTCACCCAGGGAGGCAGTGGTCAAGGGGCTGGCCTGATCGACTCCACCAGCAGCAGGTATTTCTCCTGCCGAATTCTCTCATCTCCTCAATGATACACCTTGAATGCAAGTGCCAAAATGTCTGCTTGTGTGAGCCCTTTCATTAAAGGGTAGGTGTTTGCATTGGCACACATAGGGGAATGATTGACACTGTTGCATTCCAGGTGAATGCAAGCTTTGAAAATCCTTACAATGAGTATATTGAAACTGTACTATATATAATGGATTAGTACTAATCTGTAAAACATTGAAATTTACAGGTAAACTGATGGAGTTTCTAAAAACTTTAAGTTTAGATGTTAAAATGTTCGAAAGAAAAAAAGCCAAACCATTAGTGGCAGTTATTAGAAAAAATTAGTAGCCAGTTATTAACATTATGACTTATAGTTAAACTAGCAGTTTAACTAGAACTTTTATGAAAACATTTCTCAAGTCATAAATTTAAGATTGTTTCATCCTTTTACTCTCTGATATAATTGGACTAACAACTTCAACTCCTGTTCTACATTAATCATCCTTAAATTTTTTCAAATACATCAAAATTGACTAAATGTTTTATCTTGTGGGACTAATGGTCTCATATAAAAAATATGTAGTTCTCTCTCTGCCCCATGTGAGTGTGTGCATCTGTCTGTGTGTGTATGTGTCTGTGTGAAAAAATAGCTTTTTCTAGATAAATCTCGTTAATAGCAATTAGGTAAAAAGTAATAAAACCCCAAGCTATATATACACACCAACAACAATAGGACAAAGACAAACTCATAAGGTGCACTTATATATGTTTATCTATATGTATATATACACATATGTATATATACATAATAGTAAAGCAAAAATAAGCCATCAACTTGAGAGTGGGGAGGTGTTTGAGGGACAGGGAATGGCTAGAGGCAACAAAGGAAAGAGAGAATATGATGCAATAAAGTAGTTTAAAGCTCTAAAAAGAGCTTATCAGTTACATTTTTTTTATAATTTCAAACAACTAGCCATAGAGAAAAAATATGTAAAATTGTCAGACAAGAATAACATACTATTCAATTTAATATCTACAACTATATTATTGGTAAATGCAATAAATAAATATTTGATCAATTGTAAGTTTATGGATTCCAACAGGATTTTTAAACACAATACCTATTTAACTAAAATAAGCAATTATATTTTTATACTTTACCATTATAACAAAATTACTAAGACTTTCAACTTATACTTTTTAGATGGTCATTTTAGAAGCTTTAAGTTCTTAGTCATGTAGATCCACATATTTGGAATTTGGGGTGTAAGAATTGTATCACAGTACAGAAGTTTTATAAACAGCAATCGAAGACAGAGAGAGTTATCTTAGTCCAGTTGGTTGTATGAACTTATGATTTGGGCCCTCTTCCTACTGCTCTACCCCTAATGGTGCCTAGCAAAGAATCCGGACTTCAACACATTCACCTTTAAGCAACACTCATTATGCCAAATTATGCATATATGCCTGCATATAAAAAAAATTCACCTATAATCTCTTTCATACACACATGCAAAGAAACAAAGACAGGGAAACATATAGTCAAACCGAAATAAACACACAGACACACTCACCATCTCCAAGCCATCAAATATCAGCATGGTATTTTATATATCCACAGTTTTAATAAATTTTATTTGTTGCATTTCCAAAATATAGAAACAAATTATGACCTTATGAATTCTGAATCATTAAAAGACTAAAAAATATTTACAGACTTTTTTTTTATAAAAGCTCTTGGATTAATATAGTAATTCTTAATAAAAATAACATAATAATTCTTCCAATTCCTTGTTTTCTGGCAGGGTTTGATATTTTAGACAATTGTTTGTTAACATGGGAGTGCTTTCCTATTTCTGTTATCATCTTCAATTTCTTTCTTTAGTGATTTAAAATTTTTGTCAAAGATCTGTTACTTCTTTGGTTATATTTACTCCAAGGTATTTAATACTATTTGCAACTATTATCAAGGGCAATGTTTCCCTTATTTCTTTTTCAGCTCTTCTATCTTTAGTGTATAGAAGAGCTACTGATTTCTTTGAGGTAATCTTGTATCCTGCTAGATTGCTGAAGGTGTTTATTAGCTGTAGCAGTTCCTTGGAAGAATTTTGTGGGTCATTTATGTATACAATCATATCATCTGCAAATAGAGATAGTTTCACTTTTTCTTTTCCCAATTTGAATCCCCTTAATCTCCTTTGGTTATCTTATTACTTTAGCTAAAACTTTCAGAACTATATTGAATAGATAAGGGGAGAGAGAACCTCCTTGTCTAGTTCCTGATTTTAGAGAGATTGCTTTGGGTTTTTCTCCATTAAGTTTGATACTGGCTGTGGGCTTCTTGTAAATCGCCTTTATTATATTTAGGTATTCTCCCTGTATTCCTGATCTCTCCAGGGCTTTAATCATAAAGGAGTGTTGGATTTTGTCAAAGGCTTTTTCTGTATCTAAGAATATAGTCATGTAGTTTTGTTCCTTTAGTTTGTTTATATGATGGATAACATTTACAGTTTTTCATATGTTAAACCAGCCCTGCAACTCTGGGATGAATGGTTGTGGTGGATGATATTTTTTATATATTGTTGTATACGGTTTGCTAAAATTTTGTTGAGAATTTTAGCATCAACATTCATGAGGGAAATTGGTCTGATAAAAGTCTTTAAAAAGAAAATGAATACATTTTATAAAGAAATTTATAAAGACATAAGTAAGCAATGAAATGAATAAAGCAGGTAAAAATCTGAAACTGGAAATGCAATAAAGAAAACCAAACTGAGAAGTTTAGTATTCTGGATGCTTAGAGAATATAGCTGAAAAATGAAGTGGATTAAAGTGTCATACAATTGCTAACTGTATTCCGAGCACCAGATATTTTATTCTAAGGGTTAAAAAGAGCCTTTGTGTAATGTGTACTGTCACAAAGGAAAACTGTTTGAAAAATATGAAGTATTTTTGGGTAACTATAATTATTGTAGGATATTATTTTAAGGTGTGTTACTTTTGTTTATGTAGCAATTGTTTAATTATATAACTGTGTTACTTTGCCTTTCTAAAACACCTAACAACTTAATATAGAGCTTAAAGGCCTTTGTGTGTGATTTATTTGGTAGTTGGGACTCCTCCAAAAGGAGTGGAGAACAAAAACAAACAACAAAAGCCAAGCAAGTAGACAACTTGTATTATAAAACATTAGACACTGAAGGACAAATCTGAAGAAGATCTCAAAAGATGGAAAGATGCCCCATGCTTGTGGAGCATTAGAAATAATACAGCAAAAAAAACACCATCATATAAAAAGTAATGTACATATTAAATGCCATTCATCTCTAGCAAGTTAAATATAGCCATAAAAATACAGGTAGCAAATTATCTCACACCAGCAAAACCAAAAGAAGGGAAATACACATACACACATAAATGCAAACTCAGAAAGATTACCACTAGCATCACCGTCAACAACAATAAAATAACAAGAATTTATAATCATTGCTTATTGATATCTTTCAATATCAGTGCACAGTTTCCCAATAAAAAGACACCAGCTAGCATAATGGTTATGAAAACAGGATCCATTTTTCTGCTGCATACAAGAAACATGCTCAATATCAAAGATAGACATTACCTTAGAAGTAAGCATTGGAATATTATTTTCTAAGCAAATGGCCCTAAGAAGCAAGATGATATAGCCATTCTAGTATCTAACAAAATAGATAAGTTTGTTTTAGATAAAATTGACAAGATAAAAAATCCTTATATAAACTAACTAAAGCACAGATAGAAGATATCTAAATTAATAAAATCAGTAAGGAAAAACAGGACATAACAGAAGGCACTGGGAAAATCCAAAAAAATCATTGAGTCATTTTTCAAAAAACTGTACTTGGTAAATTTAGGTAAACCTAAAAGAAATGGACAATTTTTTATATATACCACTTAGCAAAGTTGAATTAAGATTAGATAAATAATTTAAAAAGACCCATAACACCTACAGAAATAAGGGAAAGCACTAAAAGTCTCTAAACCAAAATAAAATAAAATAACAGCAAAAACCAGGGACAGATAGTTTTGGCACAGAATTCTACCAGACTTTCAAATAGAAAATAATATCAACAGTCTTAAAATTATTCCATAAAATAGGAACATTGACAAATTTATTTATGAGTCCAGGGTCACCCTGAAACTCAAACTACATAAAGACTCAACAAAGAAGCAGAATTACAGACCATTATTCCTCTTAAACAGTGATGCAAAATATTCAGTAAAATACTCAGAAACCTAATCAAAGAAGAAACCAAAAGATTATCGAGTATATAAAGTACGTTTCATCCCAGAGGTGCAGGGATGGTTTGACATATAAAAATCTGTTGCTGGAGTGGCTGAACAAGTTTATACTCCCACCAACAGTGGAGGAGTGTTTCCCTTGTTCTGCATCCTCTCCAGCATATGCTGTCATCTGTGTTTCTAATCTTAGCCATTCTGAAAGGTGTAAGGTGGTATCTCAAAGTTGTTTTGATTTGCATTTCTCTGATGGCTAAAGATGTTGAGCACTTTTTCAAGTGCTTTTTAGTCATTGGTTTTATTTATTTATTTATTCATTCATTCATTATTTGATAATTTTACATCATGCAACCCATCAAACTCAGTTATCAGTCCTCTTAGTTTCATACCCACTCTTATGATATCCCCACTTATAAAAAAAAAGCCCATTTCAGCCATTTGTAATTCTTCTGCTCAGAATTCCCTTTTTAGTTCTGGATCTCACTTTTTATTTGGGTTATTTAGGGCTTTGGGCTCAGAAAACTGGGAATCAATCTCCTCAAGTACTCAGCAATACCACTATTAGGCATATACACTAAAGACACATATTTGCACACCAAAAGCATTAGCTCAACTATGTTCATAGCAGCATTATTCATAATAGCAAGAAACTGGAAACATCCTAGGTTCCCCTGAACTGTAGAACTGATTAACAAACTGTGGTACATCTACACAATGGAGTACTACTCAGCAATAACAAAAAAGGCTATTCTAAAATTCTCTGGCAAATGGATGGAATTGGAGAATATCCTCCAGAGCAAGGTATCACAAACCTAGAAAGATAAGCAGGGGATGTATTCACTCATTAGTAGACTTTAAAAAAACAAAACAAAACAAAAACAAAAACAAAAGACGTCATTGTATACAAGAGCTCAAGGCTAGAACATAGCTCAATGATGGCCTCTGGCAGGGATGTTGGTGAGGAAGGACTTGTTTTCTTTAAGCTTCTGCCCACAGGGAGTATAATTATGCTCCTGTAAATAAATGAGCAGCATGAATGGTTTATTTTATTTTTTTTGTAAATGGGGAGGTCATAAGAGTGGGTATGAAATGAGAGGACTCATAACTGAGTTTGATGGGGTGCAATCACGAAATAATAAACATATTTTTAAAAATCTGTTGCTGGAGTCCAGTGATTGCTGGATTCTGAACCTCAGGATGAAAGTGTAACATTGATATAAAAAAGAAAAGTCTGCCCTCTGTTTATCTTGTAAACAGATGACACCAAATAAATCCAGCAATTTTTATTTATATAAATTCTAATGTGTCCAAGCAAGAACAGTTTTAATAAATTTTTCTGTAATTATTTTTCAAGTATCCTTAACATATAGCCACTTTTGTTTTTCCTTTTCCCCACTCCCTTGAAGTCATTAACCTTTACCCCATTGCAAGCCAAATAGTTATATGAAACCAGGTACATTATTCATATTATGCCATAGCCTGTGGCAAACATGCAGTTACTGTTATGGTCGGCGTCCAAAAGCAGAGAGTTTTCCTCCGATATCGAGAAACAAAAAGAAGTTTTATTAACAGGAGCTCGCGGGTCACACAGCAGGAGAAGAGGCTGGCAACCCCGATTCCAAGGCTCACAAGCCTTTTATGGGGTGGTTCTACCAGGGCGGGGGGGAGTGGGGTCACCCAAGGTACAGCCATCTGGTCCGGCCAAATGTCTTCATAGTAGGCATTAATCTTTGCAGGCATGGCAGGCTTGGCGCCAGTTACGCTGGGCTAATCTGGTGTAGGGCTTGGGGGAGCAGGGTGCAACACATTTCAATCAAGCACAGCGGGTAGTGGTGGGGGTGGGGCTTCCCCCACAATGGCCCAAGCAGGGCGGGTGTGGGTTGGAGTGAGGATTCCTCCACAATGGCCTTTCATTACAAAATAAAAATGATTCAAACCTTATGATTAATCCTTAACAATGTTATGCTTTCATATTTATATAATCAGCTCAAAATATTATACCCTACCTGGAATATTTTATTTAGGTATAAGTCAACTTCTAAATAGTTTGTATATTGCTCTTTTGTGGACAGCAGTTATAATCATATGTTTTTTTATAAATTCTCAGAATAGTAATGATGATCTAACTTTTTAACTGTTGGGACCCAGTTTCTACTGTTCCTGACAGTTTCTACATGTGCTTTATCTTCTAAGGTAACTGAGAGTTTTACATGAAAAAGTATTTAACCGTTCATGACCTGGCAGCAGAGAGATAGATGTCTGACTTTTAAGATCCTTTATCATATCCATATATGTTTCTATAAGTTTTTGATGTCATCTTTTAAGAAATAGTTTTCCAAGTTTTTAAGTATTTTGGAATATAGTTATCTCTTTTCCAGGATAGTTAAGTAAGCAAGAATCATTAACCTTAGTAAGTTTCTCCTGCTTTCTCAAAATGACTGCTAAGACAGCCAGGAACAATCAGAGAAAGCAGATTCAGTGATAGACTTCAGAGAGGCTTAATTTCTTTGTAGAAATGCTTAGAAAACTTAGCAGCTTTTGTTCCTAGTAAATACAGCTGCAATCCCTATTGACAAAGCAAAACTAATAATTGCCATAAGAATTAACAAAGCAAAGTTAGAGGTCTGAAGCCCATGACCTTTCTAGGATCAAAACTGTCTGCAGCATGGCTCCCACAAGTATTTGTCAGGTGGGTGAGATTCTCCAAAGACCTTTGCTATAAGGACTTTCATTTATGTGCTATCCCAGCAGTGATACCATGGGTTTGGCCAATCTGCCACTCTAATGCATCATATAAACAAACCAAAAGAAAAAAGAAATCTCTTCACCAGTTGCCAAAAAAGCCTTTTACAAAAACCAACACTGCTTCATGATGAAAGATTTGGAGTGATCAGAGTTACAAGAGGCATATCTCAGCATAATAAAGGTACTTTGCCAACGGCAAATTACAGCAACCCAATATCCAACATAAAATTAAATGGATAAAAACTCAAAGCAATTTCAACAAAATCAGGAACAAGACTAGAGTGGGTGTCCATTTTTTTCTATATCTATTAAATATGGTGCTTGAAGTTCTAGCTAGAGCAATAAGACAGTTAAACTAAATCAATAGAATACAAATTGAAAAAGATGAACTCAAAGTACCGTTATTTGCAGATGACATGATAGTATACATAAACAATACCAAAAATTCTACCAAGGAACTCCTACAGCTGATTAATACCTTTAGTGAAGTGGGTAAATACAAAATTAACTAAAAAAAATCATCACTTTTATACACAAATGTCAGAGTCTGATAAAGAAATCAGAAAAACTACACCTTTTGCAATAGCCATAAATAATATAAAATAACTTGAGGTAACTCTAGCCAAGCAAGTGGAAGACCTATGTGACAACGTCAAGTCTTTGAAGAAAGAATCTTAAGAAGTTATCAGAAGAAGGAAGGATTTCTCATGCTCATGGATTGGTGGGATTAACATAGTAAAAAAAGTCAATCTTACTTAAAGCAATCACTAATTCAATAATATCCCCATCAAAATTACTACACAATCTTTTACAGACATTTAAAGAACAATACTCAACTTAATATGGAAAAATAATTGGCCCCAAAATAGCTAAAACAATTTTATGAAATAAAAGTGTATCTGGAGTTATCACCATCCCTGATTTTAAGCTCTACTATAGAGCTATAGTAATAAAAAGTTCATAGGTTTTTGGGTTAATGTCTGGATCCTCAATTCTATTCCATTGGTCCACAAGTCTGTTTTTATGCCAGTACCAGGCTGTTTTTATTACTGTAGCTCTATAGTATAGCTTGAAGTCAGGGATGGTGATACCTCTTGAGGTTCTTTTGTTGAGCAAAATTGTTTTGGCAATCCTGGCTTTCCTGTTATTCCAAATGAAATTGAGTATTGTTCTTTCAAGGCCAAAAAATATTGTGTTGGGATTTTGATAGGCAGTGCATTGAATCTGTAGATTGCCTTTGGTAGATTTGACATTTTTACTATGTTATGACCAGATGTGGTGGGAGGGGGAAGGGACCTTGAATAAGGATATACAGGAATGGAAAAAAAAATTCAGAGGGAAAGCTGAACACAAAGTAAATATATGTGTAGCAATCTTATTTGCATTACCACCCTTGATAAGCCATGCTTATGATTCTTATCCTCTTTATAGTTATGGTTAACTTTTTCGCATTTTAAAATCTTTTTACTGTTTTTTTGATAAACACAAAATAAAGAAGGAAAAAAATAAAAAATAATAAAAAAATAAAGTTCATGTTATTGGCATAAAAACAGACAGTAGATTGGTCAATGGAATAAAAAAAATGACCAAGATGTAAACTCCCACACAATCATTGACATTTAATTTTTGATAAAGAAATTAGAATCATTTAATAGAAAAAAATGTATTTTAACAAATCAGACATAACTGGTTGTCAGCTTATAGGAGAATGCAAGCAGATCTATATCTATCAACTTTCACAAAACATAAACTCAAGTTGATAAAAGGCTTCAATATAAAAACAAATACAATGACTCTGAAAGAAGAGAAAATGCAGAAAACATTAGACCCATTGTCACAGGAGACAGCTTCCTGTGACCAATAGCACATGCACTAAGATCAACAATTAATAAATAGGATCTCATGAAACCAAAAGATTCTGTAAAGCAAAAAATATTGTCAATAGCACAAAACTGCTGTCTTTAGTTGATATTATTTTTTTTCAACAGCTAAGAAGTACAACATTGTGTAAATGTATTACAGTTTATCTATTCTTTGGATAAGAGGAGAAAGGAGCCAGGAGGCTCAGTGCCATGACATGAAAACTCCAGCATTAATTAGCCTGATTCCATAGGGTCTCACAGAGATTGAACTGCCAATCAGGGAGTCTTTCATGTGTCTGACCTAGGCAATCTTCATACATGTGTCATGGTGATATAGCTTCATCTTCTTATCGGACTCCTAAGAGTGGAACCAAGTGTGAACTCTGATTCTTTTGACTACTTTGGGGCCCTTTTTTTTTCTACTGGGCTGCGCCATCCATTCTTAATATCCAGGAGGGTACCTAGTCTTACTATAACTTTATATGCCTTGTTTGGTTGGTAGCCATAGGAGGCATGACTTTTTTGAAGGGAAACAGAGGACAGGTTTAACCGGAGGAGAGAGGAGATGGGGTGAGGGACTGTAAAGACAGAAGAGAAGGTAAACTATAGCATGGCTGTAATATATTCAAGAAAAAAAATTGTCATTAGGGCATGTATTTTAGAAAGGATTAATTTAATTGTTGAAGGACTGGGTTAACTATTGAGACTATGCTTTGTAAAATGAGTGACCAGAGAATATTTTCCCACTTTCCACCTCACATTGTATCTTTTGCACATGTTCTTGTTTTTTGATATTATCTGCCATGTTACAAAATAGTGATGACTCTCAGAGACCTTACTACCTCCTTAAATGTAGTTGTTCAATCTTTAAATATTATTATTCAAAATAGCAAATATTAGTTGAACTTCAAAAATTAATACCCCTTTAAAACTAAAGGCTTCAGAAACTTCTTTTTCTCCTATGATGCTGATAATTAATACCCTCTCCCAAACTGACTTTTGTGAAAAAAACAATACTTAGATATTCTCAGGCAACTACATACAGCCTCAGCTTTAGGTATTTTCTCATATCAACACAAAATAAATAAAAGTCTTCCTTTGCACATAGCTCTCATTTTAAGAAAACTGAAAACTAGAAGCAAAATAATGCTCACTACCATTCACTTATAGAGAACAGCCCCAGTAGGTGAGATAAAAGCAGTTTATTATACTTTATTCCCATTCTAACCACTTTTTATTTTCCACTTGCAAAAATAAATTCAGCAGGTAAATAAATACTTCACCATAAACTTGAATAGCCTGAAGGTGTACCTGGCTATGGAAAGCTCATGGAGATCTAATGCTCAACTATAAATTCATGGTTTTAAGGTTTTTCCAAAGAAATGTAAGAATTTTTTGGTCACAATATACAAGACACTAGTGTTGTGGGATGTCTTTCTGTATGCTGTGAATTATCATTGAATAAATACTGGCCTATGGCAAGCTAGCTTATAGACAGGCAGGAAATCCAAGCACAGATAAAGGGGAAAATGCACTGAGTCAGTGAGAGACACTGTGAACTACCACAGAGAAAATAAAATGTAAAGGAACTCAAGTAAGTCACTAACCAAATGGCAAGACATAGATGAACAGAGATGAGTTAAGATGCAAGAGCTAGCTAGCAATAAGCCTGAGCCACAGGCCAAACAGCATGGAATAACTATAAGACTTTGTGAGATTATCTGAAACCAAGCAGCTGTGGGTGGTCTATTTGAGGCTGATGGTATAAATCTTAAGGCTAGTCCAGGCCAAAAACATCTTACTACACACCAGCCCCAGGACTGGTCCCACAAAGGACTGTGCTCTCCCATATCAATCAGTAATTTTAAGAAAATGCTCTGCAGGCTGACCCACAGCCTGATCTTCTGGATGCATCTTATCATTTCAGTTTTCTCCTCTCAGATAACAACATCTTCTGTTAAACTGACATACAACTAGGCAGTACAGACTATTAACCAGTATGACATATAGGATAACATGTGAACATTTTAATCCTATTTCTGTATTATGTCACAGTGATTTCTCTTAGAAAAGGATTTACTATAACACATCTCTTAGTTGTGCAACATGACTAATCTAAGAGTGTAGTAAGACAAACTAGAATAAGCACTGCTGGAAGGGAGAACAGAATAAAGGTTTTTTTTTTTTTTTTTTTTTAAAGATGATTTGTAACCAAGTGCAAGCTGACAGTCTCTGAAGACAGGAGAAATACTAGGATCAAAAGAGAAATCAAAAAATCTTAATGTGATTTTGTCAGTTGTTTAGGTGTAAAGTTGTTCAGGGATGAAGTCAGTTGTTCATGTAGCTGACATAAATGATTGTCTGAGCTGGAGTGCATATTTGAAAATGTAAAGTGAAATCGAGAACTATGTAAGAATTCTCAAGGGACAACATTTATCATTTTGTTGATGTGAGAAACAAATGCAATTGGTAAAAGTTAAAGCTTCATTTCCTTCCTTACAAACCATTACTGAGGATTAGATGCTGCTGACAGTGTACTTAATGGGGAAAAATAAAACATGCATGACTTATTTTTTAGTACTGCAACAAAATTAAGAAATAAGAATAGAGATTAGCAGTATAGCTCAGATAGCTCAGAAGTGAAGATATTCTTTGAACACACACACACACACACACACACAGAGAGAGAGAGAGAGAGAGAGAGAGAGAGAGAGAGAGAGAGAGAGAGAGAGAGAGAGAGAAAGAGAGAAGCCTGAAGTGGGGAAAGAGTTGTGAGAGACCAGACTTTATGATGGTATACAGAGAATTCTTCTCTAAAATGTGAGATAACAGGTCAGTGTTGGATGAAAGCATTCAAGTAAAGGGTGAAAGAAAATCTTTTCACCTAAGCATCCAAAAGAGGGTGGAGGATTTCCCATAGAAAATGGCTCATTGTGCTGCAAAAGCAGAAAGTCCTGGAGTGAAGCTGGAAATAAGTGAGACTATGGCATGAGCCTAGGGGTAAGACAAGGAGCAGGTCAACAGAACTTTGTATTGCTGGCAGGGAAATAATCTGACTTGCTCTGTGCACAATGTTGTTATTCTGTGAGGTTTTAGGCAAGGCTCAAATGTTAGACTATAAGGGAATAGTAAAGTAAACAATATATTCTGTACTGAGGTAATGGCAAAGCACTTGAAAAAGAAAGACTTGTGGAATATTTTAAAATTAGAAATAAAATTCTTTGGTTTTTTTCCCTTTGGCATAGCTTTCTATTCTCTTCTATTCTGTCATATAATTTTCAGTTATATTTGTCCCTCTGCATGGAGTTCTGCTTTCAAGTTAGCAATGCTAGAAAACTACTTGAAGATCCCTTCCTTGCTCAGAAAGTTAACAAATTTCTTCTTGGCAGAATGCCAACGCTTAGAAGACTCACTTTAATGCCCTCTATTGCCCTGAGAGGTCACAGGCCTGTGCTTCTGGTTGTCTGATAGGGGAACATAATATTTTATAATTTTGAGCAACTTCTTCTTTTATTATTATGAATAAAGTCACATTTTCTATCTGTGTATATCCTTGTTCAAATCCCCTTCTCCATTCCACCCCCCCAATCACTGTCTCTTCTCCATATCTCCACATCTCCTCCCCAGCAAGGGCAGGAGGTCCCAAGGTCCCAAAGTCTCAATGTCCTAATATGTCGTAGTTCAGCATCCACTCCTGGCAGATCCAGTTTCCTCCCCTCAACATTAAGATTGGGTCAGGTGTTCCTCTAGAGTGGGATCCAAGGTGCCATACCAAGGTGTTTCAGATCCCAAGCTGTTCAGTGGTTGTGGTTTGCAGCTTGGACATGCTGTGCTTTTTGCTTTATTGTTTAGAGTCCACTAATGTGAGTACATTCCCTGCTTATCTTTCTGGGTTTGTTAGACCTTGCTCAGGAGGATATTCTCCAAATTCATCCAGTTGCCTGCACATTTTAGGATATCATTTTTTCTTAAAGTTGAGTAGTACTCTATTGTGTAGATGTACCACAGTTTGTTAATCCATTCTTCAGTTGAGGAGCATCTAGGTTGTTTCCAGGTTCTTGCTATTACAAATAATGCTATTATAAATATTACAAATAATGATGACACAGACTGTCATCTGTGTCTTTTATCTTAGCCAATCTGACAGGTGTCAGGTGGTATCTCAAAGTTGTTTTGATTTGCATTTCTCTGATGGCTAAAGATGATGAGCACTTTTTCAAGTGCCTTTCAGCCATTTGTAATTCTTCTGTTGAGAATTCCCTTTTTCGTTCTGGACTCCATTTTTGATTGGGTTATTCAAAGTTTTGGGCTCTAGTTTCTTGAGTTCTTTATATATTTTAGAGATCAGTCCTCTATCACTAATTGAAGGAAAGGAAGACACCAATTACAGCTTTTGGATTTGGTAATTAGTTTATTGGTAGTAATAACACATAAAGAGGTAAATTATTAATAGAGCATGTTTATAGAGGATAAAATTTATGTGGTAGAAGAAAAGCTGATTTTTGAAATTAAGAAGAATAGACAAATAATAATGCTAGCTGAAACATTGGTAAGTAAGGTTTTAGCTGGAAAAAATTTAATCCTGGAGATCCAACCTGCACATTGATGTGGTTTCTCTAATAGTGTCTGGTGGTTGAAAGGAAAAAGAAATTAAATCACCCTTTTGGTAGTGAACAAGAGATCAAAAGCCAGAAGACACCAATATTGGATTGCAAGATCAGATGCTAACAATTAAACAGAAAGCATCCTTAGAGTGAACTAAAACATGAGAGAATTAAATAAAAGACAGTGAATTGTTTCCAACGTTTTTCCTTTGCAGTAGAAAATGTAGAGGTAACAAAGATGAAGCTTGAATGTAATTCTCTGTTGCTTCAGAAGAAATGGACTTGTAAATTGATGCCACGTAGACAGCCAGGAGACTGAGAAATTCATTAATGTATTTAAATCATTGATCTTTAATAATATATAATCTACAAAACATTTCAAACAACTATACAAGTAAATTTGAAATTGCACAATAGGGAAAAGCCATACAAGTTCATTGTAATGGTGGAGTTTACCATATAGGGAGCTAATGACCAAAGAGAATCATACAGATGTCCATCATCTCCTCCAAAACATGTCTTTAAATAATTACATAGTTCAATACTTTGCACCCTAAAAGCTTTCTTTAAAATATGTTTTATATAAAAAGGCAAAAAATAACACTTGTTGATATTTTAATAGAACAAATAATGTGCCCCTGACATTCAGATTCCTCTCAAAGGTACCAACTATTAGAAACTCTACAGCCTCCCAGAAAAACTCTCTGCCTTTTGATTCTATAAAACCATTTCTGTCACCTATTCACATCACAGTCCCCTTTTTATCTTTCTTAGTTCCCTTTGCCCTTTTCATTGATCTCCTACCTCCTATTTTAATTGCCTATTGAGGCTGTAACGCATTCCCACAGACTTTTCTTGGAATTTGAAATCTCATAGGGGTTAGCTTCCGTGTGTTCAGTCATATCTTCATCATGAATTCTATAAAAGAATCTATTTCTTTGCCTTCAGAACATGTAAGACTCACCTTTCTTCTCCCCCTTTCTTCCTTTTAGTAGCTAATATTTTCCCTAATCTCTGAAGGTAGCAGGTGACCACCTTCTATTCTCTCTGCCCCTAATCTCTTGAATCATTGTTCATTTTGTTCTTTGAGTTTCTCATTTCCTTTTATTCTTTATGGACCTTTGTGAGTACAGTGGGTAGAGATAATTTAAGAAAAATTTCCCATTTAAAAATATTTAATTTCACCACACTTGCACTTGAATAATTATTATATAGTTAATACTTTTATTTAATTACAAATAAATACCACTTATTTATTATAACTTAAGCAAAATAATCAGTTGACCATAGAAATTAAAGTTTGGTGAGTTGAAAAATCAATATAGAATTTTCCTTCCAATGTTATCTTATTCTTTAGATCAGCATTAGTTGTCCATTTGCCCTTTTTCAAAGGAGCAAGAGAAAATGACTATGTTATGTATCAAGCATGAAACCCTGTAGTTCAAAATAACTCTTGTGCTAACTCTCTATTAGCAAAGCTTTGGGATCAAAAGTAATAGTGAATTTGAGCATTCACTAATAGTAAAGTATTTTAATTCACTGTCTTTGTTTAAAGAACTAAATTTGATGTTTCAGGATATGCATATAGAAAATCTAATAAAAGTATGTACTTTCTTTTATGACATTTGTGAATTATAGGAAAAGAAATACATAGGAAAATTTTCTATAAAATAATGTAAAAGAATGTTTTGCTTTTTGTGTCAAGGGAGGAAAGTTTACTACATATGACTAAAAAAATTACATAATATTTGATATTTAACGTATTGAAAGAAGCTCAATCAAAATAGGATGAAAATTAGAAATCACAATGTAAAAGAACATCAAATATAAATAAGAAAGAAATCAAAAACAGAAGGTAAAGATAATACAGAGTAACACAAGTCATGTGAGTATATTTCTAGATATAGATTTCTTGAATCTTCTGTAATTTAAGTAATTAGGCATAGAGACAGAAAGTTTAATTGTGTTTATAAGCAAAGAATAAACACAAGTTAATCATATCGGCTTTTTCAAAAAAGCTTGGCAACAGATTATGATTGACTTTCTGGTCTTTTAAGATTTTTTTTAATGATATATATGTGGAGTGTGTAATATTCATGGTTTTAATATGTAAAACTTTTCCTGGGAAGACATGATGAACAGATGTCTAACTAATCACAGGCCAAAATAACATACTAAAGTCTATATTTGAATTCTATGAGTTTGATGTAATACTTATAAGAATATGAAAAGATATTATGGCAGTAGCAGGTGTGACACTGAAAAGTCCTCCCTAAGATATGTGACTTCTCAGAAAAGTTACAACTTCAGTAATTTACAGGTAGCTCAATAGATCAGCATCTTATACAGGCAGGTCTGCTGGTGTGCCTCCTCCCACAGCCAGCTGTTTAGATGTTTAAAGCTTTGTCAACCTTTGGGAGGGTCTTTGATGCATTCTTCAATACCTGAGATTTGTGAATTGGTTTACTTCTTGAGTCTCATAAGTTTCTTTCATCATGGAATGCTTCAGTATAGATGAAAAATGCTCAAAAAAGAACATTTATTCTCTTCCAAATGTTAGATTAAACTTCACCTTTAGGATATTTTATTTTATGATATCCTTGATAAACACAAAGAGGGGTAAGTTCAGTGTTACATCTACAGTGTAAGAGATATAATGCTAAAAACATTTTTTTTCAATGCAATGGCTTTTGGTCATCATTGAAATATCAAGAAATAAAGCTAGATCATTACCTATCACCCTGCACACAACTGATTTGCAAGTAGGTCAGGGAGCTCAACATAATTCCTGATATCCAGGGTCTAGTTTGTCCATCATTAACAAAGAATTATTTTATTTTCTTTTCAGCTTTCTAAAAAACATACATTTTTCTTAAATTTGTTACTATTCTTATATTATTATTAAATGTAAGTTTAATGTCTGGATAGCTCTTCAAATTAACCAGCAACAATTATTGAAGATAGTGTGTTTTCTCCAATGTTTATTATTTAAAAAGATAACAGCTGTAAATAATCATTTTTATTGAAAGCTGAACATAAAATTACATTTAGACAATTTTTTCGTTGAAAAGACTGAGAAAATATCTTAGAGTTAAAATAAATTTGATTTGAGCCAGTTATGATTTGAATGTAGATTGTTGTCTCTTTGCTTCTTTATCTCTTATTCTTTTTCTTTCTTTCTTTCTTTCTTTCTTTCCTTCTTTCTTTTTCTTTTTTTTTTGGCTTAGAGTATACACATTTAATTGAATATATCATACAGAATATAGTCAATAGAAAACAAATTAACAAAAAAAGAGTCTAGGTAGCATTTCATCAAGTGTCCTCTGACTGACTATACTTGCTTCTTTTTCTTCTTTTTTTTTTTTTTTGTTTCTTTGAAATTTATTTTTTTATTTTTTTTAAGATTGCTACACATATATTTTCTTTGTGTTCATCTTTCCCTCTGAATTTTTTTTTCCATCCCTGTATATCCTTATTCAAGGTCTTTTCCCCCTTCCAACACATTTGGTCATTTTTCTTCTCTGCAACTCCCCATCCCCTCCTTGGGCAGGGAGCAGACAGTCCTATGGTCACACTGATCCAATAATGCTTAGATCAGTCTCCACTTCTGGCCAAATCCAGTTCTTTCCCCCCTCCCTCAAGAGTGATTCAGGTGTTTCTATAGTTGGACTGGGGTTTGAAGGGTCAGTCCAGGGTGTTTCTGATCCCAAGCTGTTCAGTGGTTGTGGTTTGCCGCTTGGGCATGTTTGGCTTTTTTCTTGTTTGTTTGTTTAGAGACCACTAGTGAGTGAGTACATCCCCTGCTTATCTCTCTGAGTTTGTGAGACTTCGCTCAGGAGGATATTCTCCAAATCCATTCATTTGCCTGTGAATTTTACGATATCATTTTTTCTTACTGCTGCGTAGTATTCTATTGTGTAGATGTACCACAGTTTGTTAATCCATTCTTCAATTGAGGGACATCTAGGTTGTTTCCAGGTTTTTGCTATTACAAATAATGCTACTATGAACATAGTTGAGCTAATACCTTTGGAGTGTGAATGTGCCTCTTTAGGGTATATACCCAGAAGTGGTATTGCTGGGTCCTTGGGGAGATTGATTCTCAATTTTCTGAGAAACCTCCATATTGTATTCCAAAGTGGCTGGACAAGCTTACAATCCCACCAACAATGGAGGAGTGTTCCCTTTGCTCCACATCCTCTCCAACATAGGCTGTCATCTGTGCCTTTTAACTTAGCCAATCTAACAGTTGTTAGGTCATATCTAAAAATTGTTTTGATTTGTATTTCTCTGATGGCTAAAGATGAAGAACACTTTTTCAGGTGCCTTTCAGCCATTCGTAGTTCCTCTGCTGAGAATTCCCTTTTTAGAACTGTACCCCATTTTTGATAGGATTATTCAAGGTTTTGAGATCTAAATTCTTGAGCTCTTTATATACCTTAGAGATCAGTCCTCTATCACATGTAGGGTTGGTGAAAATCTTTTCCCATTCTGTAGGCTGGCGTTTTGTCCTATTGACAGTGTCCTTGGCTTTGCAGAAGCTTCCCAGCTTCAGGAGATCCCACTTATTGATTGTTGGTCTTAGTGCCTATGCCACTGGTGTTATATTTAGGAAGTGGTGGCCTGTGCCAATTTGTAGAAGTGTATTTCCCACTTTCTTT